>JAREIS010003317.1:0-11170 GCA_030060385.1 Muscicapa striata striata | reverse complement strand
CAGGATTTCCAGACTAAAATTATACCACTGAGAACCCTGGCTGTTCATGGAGTGCCAAAAGCTTCCTCTAAATGGATATTACAAAAGTGGGTGAAGGATCTTATTTCACAGAGAAATAGGGCCCTCGTTGCATGCAGGGGCATGGTCCTGAGACTGGCATTGTGTGCAAAGTTCCAAACCTAATGTTTTCTCGCAGACCAAAAATGCCAGCAGTTAGAAGCCTGGTTACTTTTGGAGAGACAAACACTACCTCCAAAACTGGAATTAAGAAACTGGGAGGGTGTGTTTTTGTGAGAGGGAAATTGGCCAATGTTCCTTTCCAGGGACCTTGTCCTGAGACTGGGTGTCTGTCAGCCTAAATTCCTAATGGATCAGGATTTCTCCTAGACTAAAAGATGCCACCAGTTAGAACCCTGGCTACTTTTGAAGAGACTGTATCTTCCTCCTAAATGGTATTAAGAAACTGGGAGGGTGTGGTTTTACAGAGGGAAAATTGCCAATGTTCCTTTTCAGGACCTTGCCCTGAGACTGGTCGTCTGAAACCAAATTCAGAAGGAATCAAGATTTCTCCCAGACTAATACTGCCACCACTGAGAACCCTGGCTGTTCATGGAGTTCCAAAAGCCTCCTCTAAATGGATATTACAAAAGTGGTGAAGTGATCTTTATTTAACAGAGATATAGGCTCTTCTTTGCATGTAGGGCATGGTCCTGAGACTTGGCTTTGCGTGCTAAAATTCCAAACCTAATGTTTTCTCGCAGACTAAAAATGCCAGCAGTTAGAAGCCTGGTTACTTTTGGAGAGACCAACACTACCGCCAAACTGGTATTAAGAAACAGGGAGGGTGTGGTTTTTTTCAGAGGGAAAATGGCCCATGTTCATAGCAAGGGCAATTGGCCTGAGACTGGGTGTCTGACAGTTAAAATTCCGAAAGGATCAGGATTTCTCCCAGACAAAAGATGCCACCCCTTAGAACCTTAGCTCCTGTTGCAGATAAAATGTCTTCCTCCAAACTGATATTAAGAAACTGGGAGGATGTGGCTTTTTTCATTGGGAAATTGGCCAATGATCGTATGCAGGGTAATTGGCCTGACACTGGCGTCTGACAGCTAAAATTCAGAATGGATCAGGATTTCTCCCAGACTAAAGATCCCACCACGTAGAATCCTGGCTACTATTGGAGAGAGCAACACTACCTCCAAACTGGTATAAAGAAACTGGGAGGGTGTGGTTTTTTTCAGAGGGAAAATGGCCAATGTTCCTTTCCAGGGACCTTGGCCTGAGACTGGGCGTCTGACAGCTCAAATTCCAAAGGGATCAGGATTTCTCCTAGACTAAAGATGCCACCAGTTAGAACCCTGGCTACTTTTGAAGAGACTGTATCTTCCTCCTAAATGGTATTAAGAAACTGGGAGGGTGTGGTTTTACACAGAGGAAAATTGCCAATGTTCCTTTTCAGGGCCCTTGGCCTGAGACTGGTCAGTCTGAAACCTCAAATTCGAAGGAATCAGGATTTCTCCCAGACTAAAACTGCCACCACTGAAAACCCTGGCTGTTCATGGAGTGCCAAAATTTCCTCTAAATGGATACTACAAAAGGGGTGAAGGGATCTTTATTTCACAGAGAAATAGGCCCCTCTTTGCATGCAGGGGCATGGTCCTGAGACTGGGCATTGGGTGTGCAAAGTTCCAAACCTAATGTTTTCTCGCAGACTAAAATGCCAGCAGTTAGAAGCCTGGTTACTTTTGGAGAGACAAACACTACCTCCAAACTGGAATTAAGAAACTGGGAGGGTGTGGTTTTTTTTTTGAGGGAATTGGCCAATGTTCCTTTCCAGGACCTTGGCCTGAGACTGGGCGTCTGACAGCTCAAATTCCTAATGGATCAGGATTTCTCCTAGACTAAAGATGCCACCAGTTAGAACCCTGGCTACTTTTGAAGAGTCTGTATCTTCCTCCTAAATGGTATTAAGAAACTGGGAGGGTGTGGTTTTACACAGACGGAAAATTGCCAATGTTCATATCCAGGGCCCTTGGCCTGAGACTGGTTGTCTGAAACCTCAAATTCCGAAGGAATCAGGATTTCTCCCAGACTAATACTGCCACCACTGAGAACCCTGGCTGTTCATGGAGTGCCAAAAGCCTCCTCTAAATGGATATAACAAAAGTGGTGAAGTGATCTTTATTTCACAGAGAAATAGGCCCTTCGTTGCATGCAGGGGCATGGTCCTGAGACTGGGCTTTGTCGTGCTAAAATTCCAAACCTAATGTTTTCTCGCAGACTAAAAATGCCAGCAGTTAGAAGCCTGGTTACTTTTGGAGAGACAAACACTACCTCCAAACTGGAATTAAGAAACTGGGAGGGTGTGTTTTTTGTGAGAGGGAAATTGGCCAATGTTCCTTTCCAGGGACCTTGTCCTGAGACTGGGTGTCTGTCAGCTCAAATTCCTAATGGATCAGGATTTCTCCTAGACTAAAGATGCCACCAGTTAGAACCCTGGCTACTTTTGAAGAGACTGTATCTTCCTCCTAAATGGTATTAAGAAAGTGGGAGGGTGTGGTTTTACACAGACGGAAAATTGCCAATGTTCATATCCAGGGCCCTTGGCCTGAGACTTGTTGTCTGAAAACTCAAATTCCGAAGGAATCAGGATTTCTCCCAGACTAAAACTGCCACCACTGAGAACCCTGGCTGTTCATGGAGTGCCAAAAGCCTCCTCTAAATGGATATTACAAAAGTGGTGAAGTGATCTTTATTTAACAGAGATATAGGCCCTTCTTTGCATGCAGGGGCATGGTCCTGAGACTTGGCTTTGGCGTGCTAAAATTCCAAACCTAATGTTTTCTCGCAGACTAAAAATGCCAGCAGTTAGAAGCCTGGTTACTTTTGGAGAGACCAACACTACCGCCAAACTGGTATTAAGAAACAGGGAGGGTGTGGTTTTTTTCAGAGGGAAAATGGCCCATGTTCATAGCAAGGGCAATTGGCCTGAGACTGGGTGTCTGACAGTTAAAATTCCGAAAGGATCAGGATTTCTCCCAGACAAAAGATGCCACCCCTTAAAACCTTAGCTCCTGTTGCAGATAAAATGTCTTCCTCCAAACTGGTATTAATAAACTGGGAGGATGTGTTTTTTTTCATTGGGAAATTGGCCAATGATCGTATGCAGGGTAATTGGCCTGACACTGGCGTCTGACAGCTAAAATTCAGAATGGATCAGGATTTCTCCCAGACTAAAGATCCCACCACTTAGAATCCTGGCTACTATTGGTTAGATCAACACTACCTCCAAACTGGTATTAGGAAACTGGGAGGGTGTGGTTTTTTTCAGAGGGAAAATGGCATGTTTCCTTTCCAGGACCTTGGCCTGAGACTGGGTCTGACAGCTAAAATTCGAAAGGGATCAGGATTTCTCCTAGTCTAAAGATGCCACCAGTTAGAACCCTGGCTACTTTTGAAGAGACTGTATCTTCCTCCTAAATGGTATTAAGAAACTGGGAGGGTGTGGTTTTACACAGAGGGAAAATTGCCAATGTTCATATGAAGGGCCCTTGGCCTGAGACTGGTTGTCTGAAACCTCAAATTCCGAAGGAATCAGGATTTCTCCCAGACTAAAACTGCCACCACTGAGAACCCTGGCTGTTCATGGAGTGCCAAAAGCCTCCTCTAAATGGATATTACAAAAGTGGTGAAGTGATCTTTATTTCACAGAGAAATAGGCCTTCTTTGCATGCAGGGGCATGGTCCTGATACTGGGCGTTGGCGTGCGAAAGTTCCAAACCTAATGTTTTCTCGCAGACTAAAAATGCCAGCAGTTAGAAGCCTGGTTACTTTTGGAGAGACCAACACTACCTCCAAACTAGAATTAAGAAACAGGGAGGGTGTGTTCTTTGTGAGAGGGAAATTGGTCAATGTTCCTTTCCAGGGACCTTGGCCTGAGACTGGGCGTCTGACAGCTCAAATTCCTAATGGTTTAGGATTTCTCCTAGACTAAAGATGCCACCAGTTAGAACCCTGGCTACTTTTGAAGAGACTGTATCTTCCTCCTAAATGGTATTAAGAAACTGGGAGGGTGTGGTTTTACACAGAGGGAAAATTGCCAATGTTCCTTTTCAGGGACCTTGCCCTGTGACTGGTCGTCTGAAACCCCAAATTCAGAAGGAATCAGGATTTCTCCCAGACTAATACTGCCACCACAGAGAACCCTGGCTGTTCATGGAGTGCCAAAAGCCTCCTCTAAATGGATATTACAAAAGTGGTGAAGTGATCTTTATTTCACAGAGATATAGGCCCTTCTTTGCATGCAGGGGCATGGTCCTGAGACTGGGCTTTGGCGTGCTAAAATTCCAAACCTAATGTTTTCTCGCAGACTAAAAATGCCAGCAGTTAGAAGCCTGGTTACTTTTGGAGAGATCAACACTACCGCCAAAGTGGTATTAAGAAACAGGGAGGGTGTGGTTTTTTTCAGAGGGAAAATGGCCAATGTTCCTTTCCAGGGACCTTGGCCTGAGACTGGGCGTCTGACAGCTCAAATTCCAAAGGGATCAGGATTTCTCCTAGACTAAAGATGCCACCAGTTAGAACCCTGGCTACTTTTTAAGAGACTGTATCTTCCTCCTAAAATGGTATTAAGAAACTGGGAGGGTGTGGTTTTACACAGAGGGAAAATTGCCAATGTTCCTTTCAGGGCCCTTGGCCTGAGACTGGTCGTCTGAAACCTCAAATTCGAAGGAATCAGGATTTCTCCCAGACTAAAACTGCCACCACTGAGAACCCTGGCTGTTCATGGAGTGCCAAAATTCTCCTCTAAATGGATACTACAAAAGGGGTGAAGTGATCTTTATTTCACAGAGAAATAGGCCCTTCTTTGCATGCAGGGGCATGGTCCTGAGACTGGGCATTGGCGTGCAAAGTTCCAAACCTAATGTTTTCTCGCAGACTAAAAATGCCAGCAGTTAGAAGCCTGGTTACTTTTGGAGAGACAAACACTACCTCCAAACTGGAATTAAGAAACTGGGAGGGTGTGTTTTTTTTGAGAGGGAAATTGGCCAATGTTCCTTTCCAGGGACCTTGGCCTGAGACTGGGCGTCTGACAGCTAAAATTCCGAATGGATCAGGATTTCTCCTAGACTAAAGATGCCACCAGTTAGAACCCTGGCTACTTTTGAAGAGTCTGCATCTTCCTCCTAAATGGTATTAAGAAACTGGGAGGGTGTGGTTTTGGCACAGAGGGAAAATTGCCAATGTTCCTTTCAGGACCTTGCCCCTGTGACTGGTCGTCTGAAACCTCAAATTCGAAGGAATCAGATTTCTCCCAGACTAATACTGCCACCACTGAGAACCCTGGCTGTTCATGGAGTGCCAAAATTCTCCTCTAAATGGATATTACAAAAGTGGTGAAGTGATCTTTATTTCACAGAGAAATAGGCCCTTCTTTGCATGCAGGGCATGGTCCTGACACTGGGCTTCGCGTGCTAAAATTCCAAACCTAATGTTTTCTCGCAGACTAAAAATGCCAGCAGTTAGAAGCCTGGTTACTTTTGAAAGAGACCAACACTACCTCCAAACTGGTATTTAGAAACTAAGAGGGTGTGGTTTTTTTCAGTGGGCAAATGGCCCATGTTCGTAGCAAGGACAATTGGCCTGAGACAGGGTGTCTGACAGTTAAAATTCAAAGGATAAGGATTTCCCAGACAAAAGATGCCACCCTTAGAACCTTAGCTCCTGTTGCAGATAAAATGTCTTCCTCCAAACTGGTATTAAGAAACTGGGAGGGTGTGGTTTTTTTCAGCGGGAAATTGGCCAATGATCGTATCCAGGGTAATTGGCGTGAGACTGGACGTCTGACAGCTAAAATTCGGAATGGATCAGGATTTCTCCCAGACTAAAGATGCCACCACTGAGAACCCTGGCCACTATGGGAGTGACCAACACTACCTCCAAAGTGGTATTATGAAACGGGGAGAGTGTGGTTTTTTTCTGAGGGAAATTGGACAATTTTTCTTTTCAGGGACCTTGGCCTGAGACTGGTCGTCTGATACCTCAAATTCAAGGAATCAGGATTTCTCCCAGACTAATAGTGCCACCACTGAGAACTCCTGGCTGTTCATTGGGTGCCAAAAGCCTCTCTAAATGGATATTACAAAAGTGGTGAAGTGATCTTTATTTCACAGAGAAATAGGCTCCTGTTGCATGCAGGGGCATGGTCCTGAGACTGGGCTTTGTCGTGCTAAAATTCCAAACCTAATGTTTTCTCGCAGACTAAAATGCCAGCAGTTAGAAGCCTGGTTACTTTTGGAGACACCAACACTACCTCCAAACTGGAATTAAGAAACAGGGAGGGTGTGGTTTTTTTCAGAGGGAAATTGGTCAATGTCTTTCCAGGGACCTTGGCCTGAGACTGGGTGTCTGACAGTTAAAATTCCGAATGGATCAGGATTTCTCCTAGACTAAAGATGCCACCAGTTAGAAACCCCAAGGCTACTTTTGAAGAGACTGTATCTTCCTCCTAAAATGGTATTAAGAAACTGGGAGGGTGTGGGTTTTACACAGAGGGAAAAATTGCCAATGTTCATATCCAGGGCCCTTGGCCTGGAGACTGGTCGTCTGGAAACCTCAAATTCGAAGGAATCAGATTTCTCCCATACTAATACTGCCACCACTGAGAACCCTGCCTCCAAAAGCCTCTAAATGGATATTACAAAAGTGGTGAAGTGATCTTTATTTCACAGAGAAATAGGCCCCTCGTTGCATGCAGGGGCATGGTCCTGAGACTGGGCTTTGTCGTGCTCAAATTCCAAACCTAATGTTTTCTCGCAGACTAAAAATGCCAGCAGTTAGAAGCCTGGTTACTTTTGGAGAGACCAACACTACCTCCAAACTGGTATTAAGAAACAGGAGGGTGTGGTTTTTCAGAGGAAATGGCCCATGTTCGTAAAAGAGCAATTGGCCTGAGACTGGGTGTCTGACAGTTAAAATTCCGAAAGGATCGTGATTTCTCCCAGACTAAAGACGCCACCCCTTAGAACCTAAGCTCCTCTTGCGGATAAAATGTCTTCCTAAAAACTGGTATTAAGAAACTTGGAGGGTGTGTTTTTTTCAGTGGCAAATTGTTCAATGATCGTATCCAGGGTAATTGGCCTGAGACTGGGCGTCTGACAGCTAAAATTCCGAAATGATCAGGATTTCTCCCAGACTAAAGATGCCACCCCTTAGAACCTTATCTCCTGTTTCAGATAAAATGTCTTCCTCCAAACTGGTATTAAGAAACTGGGAGGGTTTGGTTTTTTTCAGCGGGAAATTGGCCAATGATCGTATCCAGGGTAATTGTCCTGAGACTGGGCGTCTGACAGCTAAAATTCGGAATGGATCAGGATTTCTCCTAGACTAAAGATGCCACCACTGAGAACCCTGGCTACTATTGGTGTGACCAACACTACCTCCAAACTGGTATAAAGAAGCTGGGAGGGTGTGTTTTTTTTTAGAGGGAAAATGGCATGTGTTCTTATCCAGGGACCTTGGCCTGAGACTGGGTGCCTGACATCTAAAATTCCGAAATGATCAGAATTTCTCCCAGACTTCAGCTGCCACCACTTAGAATCCTGGCTACTTTTTGGAGATACAATGTCTTCCTAAAACTGCTTTTAAGAAACTGGGAGGGTGTGGTTTTTTTCCAAGGGAAAATGGCCAGTGTTCATATCCAGGATATTTGGCCTGAGACTGGGCGTCTGACAGCTAAAATTCGAAAGGGATCAGGATTTCTCTTAGGCTAAAAATTCCACCAGTTAGAACCCTGGGTACTTTTGAAGAGACTGTATCTTCCTCCTAACTGGTATTAAGAAACTGGGAGGCTGTGGTTTTTTTCAGAGGGAATATTGCCAATGTTCATATCCAGGGCCCTTGGCCTGAGACTGGTCGTCTGAAACCTCAAATTCCGAAGGAATCAGGATTTCTCCCAGTCTAAAACTGCCACCACTGAGAACCCTGGCTATTCATGGAGTGCCAAAATTCTCCTCTAAATGGATACTACAAAAGGGGTGAAGTGATCTTTATTTCACAGAGAAATAGGCCCTTCTATGCATGCAGGGGCATGATCCTGAGACTGGGCTTCGGCCTGCTAAAATTCCAAACCTAATGTTTTCTCGCAGACTAAAAATGCCTGCAGTTAGAAGCCTGGTTACTTTTGGAGAGACCAACACTACGTCCAAAGTGGTATTAAGAAACTGGGAGGGTGTGGTTTTTTTCAGAAGGAAAATGGCGCATGTTCGTAGCAAGGACAATTGGCCTGAGACTGGGTGTCTGACAGTTAAAATTTCGAAAGGATCAGGATTTCTCCCAGACAAAAGATGCCACCCCTTAGAACCTTAGCTCCTGTTGCAGATAAAATGTCTTCCTCCAAACTGGTATTAAGAAACTGGGAGGGTGTGGTTTTTTTCAGCGGGAAATTGGCCAATGATCGTATCCAGGGTAATTGGCGTGAGACTGGACGTCTGACAGCTAAAATTCGGAATGGATCAGGATTTCTCCCAGAATAAAGATGCCACCACTGAGAACCCTGGCTACTATTGGAGTGACCAACACTACCTCCAAACTGGTATAAAGAAACTGGGAGGGTGTGGTTTTCATCAGAGGGAAAATGGCATGTGTTCTTATCCAGGGACCTTGGCCTGTGACTGGGTGTCTGACAGTTAAAATTCCGAAAGGATCAGGATTTCTCCCAGACAAAAGATGCCACCCCTTAGAACCTTAGCTCCTGTTGCAGATAAAATGTCTTCCTCCAAACTGGTATTAAGAAACTGGGAGGATGTGTTTTTTTTCATTGGGAAATTGGCCAATGATCGTATGCAGGGTAATTGGCCTGACACTGGCGTCTGACAGCTAAAATTCAGAATGGATCAGGATTTCTCCCAGACTAAAGATCCCACCACGTAGAATCCTGGCTACTATTGGAGAGAGCAACACTACCTCCAAACTGGTATAAAGAAACTGGGAGGGTGTGGTTTTTTTCAGAGGGAAAATGGCCAATGTTCCTTTCCAGGGACCTTGGCCTGAGACTGGGCGTCTGACAGCTAAAATTCGAAAGGGATCAGGATTTCTCCTAGACTAAAGATGCCACCAGTTAGAACCCTGGCTACTTTTGAAGAGACTGTATCTTCCTCCTAAATGGTATTAAGAAACTGGGAGGGTGTGGTTTTACACAGAGGGAAAATTGCCAATGTTCCTTTTCAGGGCCCTTGGCCTGAGACTGGTCGTCTGAAACCTCAAATTCAAGGAATCAGGATTTCTCCCAGACTAAAACTGCCACCACTGAGAACCCTGGCTGTTCATGGAGTGCCAAAATTCTCCTCTAAATGGATACTACAAAAGGGGTGAAGTGATCTTTATTTCACAGAGAAATAGGCCCTTCTTTGCATGCAGGGGCATGGTCCTGAGACTGGGCATTGGCGTGCTAAAATTCCAAACCTAATGTTTTCGCAGACTAAAAATGCCAGCAGTTAGAAGCCTGGTTACTTTTGGAGAGACAAACACTACCTCCAAACTGGAATTAAGAAACTGGGAGGGTGTGTTTTTTTGAGAGGGAAATTGGCCAATGTTCCTTTCCAGGGACCTTGGCCTGAGACTGGGCGTCTGACAGCTCAAATTCCGAATGGATCAGGATTTCTCCTAGACTAAAGATGCCACCAGTTAGAACCCTGGCTAGTTTTGAAGAGTCTGTATCTTCCTCCTAAATGGTATCAAGAAACTGGGAGGGTGTAGTTTTGCACAGAGGGAAAATTGCCAATGTTCATATCCAGGGCCCTTGGCCTGAGACTGGTCGTCTGAAACCTCAAATTCCGAAGGAATCAGGATTTCTCCCAGACTAATACTGCCACAACTGAGAACCCTGGCTGTTCATGGCGTGCCAAAAGCCTCCTCTAAATGGATATTATAAAAGTGGTGAGGTGATCTTTATTTCACAGAGAAATAGGCCCCTCGTTGCATGCAGGGGCATGGTCCTGAGACTGGGCTTTGTCGTGCTAAAATTCCAAACCTAATGTTTTCTCGCAGACTAAAAATGCCAGCAGTTAGAAGCCTGGTTACTTTTGTAGAGACCAACACTACCTCCAAACTGAAATTAAGAAACAGGGAGGGTGTGGTTTTTTTCAGAGGGAAAATGGCCAGTGTTCATATCCAGGATAATTGGCCTGAGGCTGGGCGTCTGACAGCTAAAATTCCGATTGGATCAGGATTTCTCCCAGATTAAAGATCCCACCACTTAGAATCCTGGCTACTATTGGAGAGAGCAACACTACCTCCAAACTGGTATAAAGAAACTGGGAGGGTGTGGTTTTTTTCAGAGGGAAAATGGCCAATGTTCCTTTCCAGGGACCTTGGCCTGAGACTGGGCGTCTGACAGCTCAAATTCGAAAGGGATCAGGATTTCTCCTAGACTAAAGATGCCACCAGTTAGAACCCTGGCTACTTTTGAAGAGACTGTAATAAAATAAGCGACCTTTTGTTCACTGTCTAGTGTCTGGCAGTGAAACAGTTAACGGCCCTAGTATCCTACTTTGTTTAGATAAGTTCTTTTGCTAACAGACCTTGAAAGGGGAGTAGATTGTAAATTATCTAGTCTGCTGGCGAGACAGAAGAGCAGAATGACCTGTTAGTTTTGCATGTTCACAAATGCTTGTAGATAATTACTGCACTAGGTCCGAAGGAGAAAACCACTGCGAACCCTCATCAAAAACCACCAGGAGACAGGAAAAGACCCTATCAACTGACGGAGCAAGCGCAGAGTGACCGGAAGGATGATTTGGCAGAAGAAGCGAGACCCTAAAAGGGGACCACAAGACGTTTGGGGTGCGGGGAAGGATCTGGGGAAGACCCTGCCCCCCTCGTCGTCCAGCGCTGCACCCTTGCTTACTTTTCTGTAATAATAAATTGGCTACATAATTGGCTTTATATTGGCCCGTTTGTGCTCATTTATAACAACTTGGTGCTGTGACTCGGATCGGATTTCGGAAAAATTCCTTGTCTAAAGGAGGCGCCACCCGACCCGGTGGCCCCGGACTTGATTTCATCCCGCCCCACCGACGAACCTAAAGTGAGGAAAAGAGGAAAGCAAAGGAGGCTTGAGGGCCCAATATACCCTTAAATTTTGTGCACAAAGTCCGACGAAGACGCGCGG
>JAREIS010003308.1:0-25060 GCA_030060385.1 Muscicapa striata striata | reverse complement strand
AAAAATACCAAAAATCAGGCAAAAGCAATAGAATAAGGTGCAAACATGAAATTGAGGTGAGAAAATTGGAATGAGATGGAAAACACCAAAATGAGGTGGAAAACCACAAGGATGAGGGAAACCAGTGATAGTGGAAAACCCACCAAATGAGCAGAAATGCAGAAGGACTAGGTGGAAAACACTGGATGAGGCAAAAATAAGAAATTGTGTAGAAAATGCCAGAATGAAGGAAAACACAAGGATAAGTTGAAAATTCCAAATTATGTAGAAATCTGATGGATAAGGCCCAAAATACCAGAATGAACAAGAAAACACTGATATGAGGGGAAAATACCCAAATGGAAAAAGGTGGAAAACAATTCAATAAGGCAAAAATACCAAATGAGGTGGAAAACACCAGGATGAGAGGGAAAATACTGGGATAAGGCAAAAAAGAAACACAAATTGATGTGGAAAAAATTGAATGAGGAGAAAACCACCAAATGAGGGGAAAATAATGGATAAGGAAAAAGAAAACCCAAATGAGGTGAAAAGCACTAGAATGAGGAGAAAACAGTAAAATAAGGGGAAAATAATGGATGAGACTACAACAACAGAATGAGGTGGAAACCAACAGAATGAGGCTCACAATACCAGAAATGAGTTGGAAACACACTGTATGAGGGGGAAATACTGGGATAACGCAAAAGAAAAACCAAAATGAGTGAAAACCAAACAAAATAAAGGGAAAAGATTACAAGAAGGGGAAAAGAATGGGATGAGGAAAAATCCCCAAATGAGCTGGAGAACACCAAAATGAGGCGGAAAAGAGTGACATGAGGTAGGAAAACACTGGGATGAGGGGAAAATAGAAAATGAGGCTGAAAACCACTAGGTTGAGGGAAAACACTGGGAAAAGTGGAAAATCACTGGGAAAAGGTGAAAACACCAGGATGAGGAAACTCCAAAATGAGGTGGGAAAATAATGCGCAGGGTTTATGACAGAATCACAAAGGACGGATGCTGGGAACGCCCAGAGTGTTTATTTATTGTTTTTTCACCCAAGCATCAGACTATTACAGGATGGGACAGAGGGAAGATTCCAGCGCTATGCTTGGAGAAATGTGATGTTACAAGGCACTTTGAAAGTTTTTGACCAATGCAAAAGCGTATTGAGAGTAGTTCTATCCACCCACTATAAGTACAGTACCTTTGGTTATAATACAACACACTGAGCTGATTATTAAGCTTAGACCTTCCTAATACCTTTCCTAAATATACTTTTCTGCAGCTTAGAGAGTTATTCTAGCCAAGATTAATACACAGACCATTGTTCTATTTCTCCTTGCTTCATCTCATTGAACTTTTCTGCTGACGTGCTTATGCTTTCCACTAGCTCTAATTGCAGTTCTGTTGTCTCTGAGGCCTGCTTTTGTGCAGCTTTCCAAAACCCTCTGATTTTAAGGATTCCCAGGAAAACAGTGGTAAAAGTGAAAAAACCCCCGGAATGAGGTGGAAAACCACCAGGATTAGGTGGAAAAACCCCAAAATTAGGTGGGAATGAAGGAAAACCTGGAAGACTCAAGGATTCGTGTCAGGATTGGGAAAGATCCCTCAGGAAATCCTGTCTGGGCACGACAGACTCAGGATCTGGGATAGGATGAGTTTCTTTCCAACAGGATCAGAGCAGGATAACAAGACCCCAAATTTTTCTACTCACCCAGTTCACTCTTTCCCAGCTTTCCCTCAATCCCTCCAGCAGCGCTGGGAGCCAGGGCATCCCATGGGGAGTTTTCCATGGATTTCTCCGTGAATCCATCCCAAAATCAGTTTTCAATGCATTTTCTAACACAAATCCATTCCATGGCAAGAGTTTTCCATGGATTTCTGCAATGTGTCATTCCCATGGAACACAATTCCTCATGGACTTTTCCATGGGGTCTCTACAACAGGAATATCCTGCTCCAGAGGTTTTTTCCACCGTGGGATTCCTGCCAGGAATCTGCTCCTTTTTCCATGGATCCAGGTCCTCAAAAATACTGGCTAAGGCAGAAAAATGGTGGATGAGGGGAAAATATTGAGATAACAGGAAAACTCTCGGATGGGAGGAAAAACCTCAAAACTTGGCAGAAAATTTACAAAATCAGGGACAAATCTTCGGAGAGGTCTGAAAACATAAGATTGATGGAGAAAGCTAACAAAACCAGGCAGAAAAGCATCAAATGAAGTAAAAAATCCCTGGGATGAGGCAGAAAAGCACTGGGATGTGGCAGAAAACCCAGATTTCAGGAAGGAGGTGGGGCGCTTTTCTGCGGTGGAGGCTCCGAGCTTTTCCTGCCTCCCGAGGTTTCCCAAATCACAAGGAGGAAGTGGTCCGGGCCTGGGCTAAGGGAAGGAGGTCCAGATGAGGTCGGTTCTCCAGAATTCCAGCAGCTGGGAAACTCCACCTTGGCTGCTGAAAAAGCCTATACCACAGACTCACAAATATATCCGGGTCAATTCTGATGGGACCCATTTGGGCAATCCTGGGGCTCAACACGACCAGGTGCAGATCTGGCAGCTCCAAGGTTTTCGAGCAGATCCCTTGAGCGTGCCATGGACAGGAATTGCCAGTAGTCCCAGGAAGCGCAGGCGGGAGCAGCGCAGGAGCGCCGGGAGCAGCGCGGCAGGTGGGAGTCGGCCATGTCACGTCATGAGATCCAGGACAGCAGCGAGGCCGAGGTTTCCTCCAGGAGCGGAGCGGCCCAGGAGGCCTTCAGGAGATGTTGTGCCACCAGATTCAACTTTTTGAGGGCTGAGCATGAACTTGGAGAGGAAGGTGAGCTGGTGGGAAGGAGGTGCCAGGAGGGCAACCCAAACTTTCCAACGGAGCTCTGGAGGCTGCATGGTGGGAGGAAAAGAGAGGCTGAGGCCATGAAGATTGGCAGGAGCTGGGAATGTCGGATTCTGGGGAAATGCAGGGAATGAGAACTGGATTGCACCTTGAAATCACAGGATTGTAGGATGGTGAGGTTGGAAAGAGCCCAAGAACATCAAGTTCAAGGTGTTGAGTCAGTGAGTCAGGGGTCTCTGAGATGCAGTTAAGAAAATCAGAGTGCAATGATTGAATAAAGCGTGCATGGATTGACTATATTAAGCCACCTACACATAAGGTAGAGTGAAAGTTTATTTTAGGAATGAGTCAGTCAGTAAGTTTTAGAGCTCTAGTGCTTTAGTAAGGAAAAGGTTCAAATGCCAAACTAGAAGTGCGAGTTCTAGTGAAGAAAACATTCTGATGTTTTCAGTAGGCTGCAGGACCATAGATTGTGACATACTTAGACATAATAGAGCATAATAAGAATATTCCTTACATTTTCAGATACAAGATAAGTCATATGATAGTTCATAGCATCACTGTAATAAACTAGAATTTAATAGGTGAAATGGGGTCTGAGTTTGGTCTTAGCTGTTGAAGATTCCATATAAGAATATGTATTGGGAGAGTTAGTGCTTTTGCTAATTTATTGCCTTTTTCCCTTGATTCTTTTTCCACTTTTCCTTGGCTCTTGCTTTTATCTGTTTTCTGCTTCCCTTTTTGAGACTGATGTGTTCAATAAATAACCTTTTAGCAACTATTGGGTGTTTTGGGTTTCCTGTGAAAACTTAACTAAGTTTCTTTAAAGTACCAGAGGTTTGTAACCCACATTTGGTGCCCTGTCGGGTTCCTCATTACCAACAAACCCCTAGGAATCAGGGAATTATGGGATGATGAGCCTTTGGAATGATGGAATGGGTTTAAAAGGAACATCTCCAAACTCATTGGTTTGAGCCCTGAGATTCCGGGGCATTTAAATGGGGTCTGGAAGGGAATGGTGAGGTTGGGAAAGGTCACCAAGCCCACGTTTGACTTCTGAAAACCGGGGTTTTTGGGAATGATGGGGTGATGAAATCTTGGAATAAAGAGGTGGGGAAAAGTCTCTGGACCATCAATTTCCCAAACTTTAAAATTTCTGTTTGGGATCATGGAGGGGGATGGGGGGGAATTGTGGGTTATGGGGTGTTGATCAAGGATAATAGATAAAGGAAATATTGGGATCAGGAGGTGGTTTTGGGGATCATGGAAGCACTGAGCAGTTAGGGGGAAGCCTTCAGGATCATAAAGTCAATTTTTGGGGAACCCACAGTAGTTAGGGATCATGAATTTGACCCCGGGAAATGAGATTGGGAACCTAGATTAGTAAGGCTGGAAAAATAAGGCCATCAAAAACAACTGGGGAATTCTAATCAAGGATACAATGGAATCAAAGTTATTAGAATAACTGGAATTTTGGTATTTTAAGAGTGGAAGATCCCCAAGATCCTGAAGTTCAGTTTTTGGGGAAATTTCCCTGGAATCACAGAATTTAGTATCATGGTAGGGATGATTGAACAATTTTTTGAACTAGGGGGGATAAGGGAATCACGGGACTGGGGAACTTTGGGATAATAATTTGAATAAATGGACCCTTCAGGCGGGAAAAAGATCCTAAAGCCCCTTGACCCCCTTAGAATTTGAAACAAAAATTTTGCATCTGTATGGATAATAAAGTATTAGTCTGATCAGTGGAAGAACAAAATCGGGAAGGGGAACACTGGCCTAAAAAACCCTAAAAAAATGGGATCACTTAGGTCTGAAAGACCACCAGGACCCCCAGTTAGCCGGAACTTGAATCACGATTTTAAATTTGGGATCATGGCTATGGAAATGAGTCAGGAACTATTGAATAAAAATTTTTGGGGAACAGGATAATGAAATCCTGAACCACGGATAAACCCCTTTAAAAAGCCCCCACAATCCCTGTCCCCCTGGAAATCAGAGAGAAGGCTCGCCCGGGGGAATCACCAGGGGATCGGGGCCAGATTCCCAGAGACCCGGGTTGCATCCGGCTAGCTCCCGGGGGCTGGGCATTCCCAGCTGCGGGGCCATGGCGATGTCCCGCTGTTTCCCTGCCAAGGTGCTGCGGTCCATGTTGTTGTGTTTCAGCGGGGCGCGAAACCCCGGGCGGGGGGGAGTCCCCGAGAGCCAATCCTAAGTTGCATGATCCACCTCCTCAGATAGTGACCCAAGTCCAACAAAGTCACAATCTCAGATGCGAGATGGACACTTGGGAGCCCGCACTTGACCCCCAGGGGGGCCCCACGCTCCAAGCGCTCCCCGCGTTTTGAAAGGTCTCGGGATTTTTTAAGCCTTTAAGGGCCCCGGCCCAGAATCCAAGGGCCTTTCCCCTTGAATTCCTGCCTTGATGCTTGGACACCTCCCCACAAAATGGGGTGGGCCCCAAAATTCCCTTTTCGCGGTAAACCCCCGGGTCCGGGTGGGGGACCCCCGGGGCCGGGCCAGGTCCCCCAAAGGGACCCCCCGAGGTTTTTGGTCCAAAAGCCTTTATCCAAAAATTGGGGCCTGGCAAAAAATGGAAATAAACCATTGGGAAAAAAGTGAGGATGGAAAGAGATTGGGGATAATTGGAGGGTCACCATGCTGAACCCCAAACCCCCCCGAATCCCTGGGCCCCTTAGCCCCCGCTGGCGGGGCACCACCGCGATGTGCCTTGCAGAGAATGAATGAAAACCCCGGGAAGTCCCGGTCCAGGCCACTGGGTAACCGGGAAAGGCCAATGGTCACCCGCACCCGCCTCTTCCATGCAGGAATGCGCTTGAAAAGGAGAAGAGATGAGCAGGAATGGCAGGCAGTAAGGGTGGTCGAGAACACGTGGCGCAGGGGAAAAGGGGGAGAAATCCATGATCCTGGGTGCAGTTGGAATTGAAATTCGGGGGACCTTCAGGTTGAAGGGCAAAAAAAGAATTGGGAAATTTTGGGAACCCAAGGAACACAAGAAAAAGGGGTTTTTGGAGAAGGTGGGGGCAGGGTTCTGAGGGACCCCGGTTTTTTTCCTAAAAGGGGGTGTCCAAGCACCCCAGCCACCCAGGCCACCCAAAATCCTCAAGGATCCAAAACCCTTTCCGCCTCCCGAAATTCCGGATCAAAATTATCCAAACCCCCCGGGAAATCCCCGAAAAGTTCCCGCCACGCCCTCAACACACCCGCACTCACCGCCCGACCGCAGCCCCCCCCGCCCCACTCGCCCGGGAAGCCTGCCCCTGTTCCGCTTTGTCGCAACCCCCGAGATGGAGTCACACTCTGAGCGAATCATTCATCTTACACCCGCCTGACTTTCCCTGTATTTAATTTCACGGGACCAATAGCGTCGCAACAAGAAATTTGACAATCCACCTTCCCATTGGTTTTTTGTACAATCACCGGAATCTGCTTTTCATTGGCGTTGGCTTCGGAGGCGGATGTTCGCCTGAGGGGATTCCCGGTTCCGCCGAGTCTCCCGGAAATCGCGATCCTCATCCCGATCCAAGATCTTTGACCCCGATCCTCGATCCTGATCCCGGCTCGCAGCCATAAAAGGGCGGCAGGAGCTGAAGGTGCTGCTGAAGGCTAAAGGGGAATTTGCGGAACGGGCTGGAAACCAGCCAGGGGCTCCTGAGGGGCCCGGATTTGTGAGGGTTCCTGAGGGAACCCCTGAACCGAGGAGGGTGGCGGGTTGGGGGTCCTCAGGTGTTTGGTGCTGGGGGTTCTTTGGGAGTCCTGGATCCTGAAATTTGGGCTGTCCTTGGAGTCGTTTTGGGGTCTGAGGAGGTCTCAGTTTTTTAGGAGTCCCGGGGAACTTGAGGAGTTTGGT
Organism: Muscicapa striata striata; assembly: GCA_030060385.1. Classification (NCBI taxonomy): domain Eukaryota; kingdom Metazoa; phylum Chordata; class Aves; order Passeriformes; family Muscicapidae; genus Muscicapa; species Muscicapa striata. The sequence goes on along the minus strand of JAREIS010003308.1, from coordinate 18,374 downwards.
TTTGGGGAGAGTCTGATTTTGAGCGGTCATTGGCGTGGCTGGGGGGGAAACCGGGAGTTTATGGTTGCGGTCATTTGGGGTGATTTGGGGGTTCCCGGGAATGTGTGGGATTGATTTAGGGGATCTTTAGGATTTTGGGGTTTCCCTTGGGGCCTTTGGGGCTGGGGGTCTTTATATTTTGGGGTGCTGGAATGGGGATTTGGGGAGTGGGGGTCCGGGTTTTGGGGTTTTTGGGGCTGGGTTTTGAGGTCTTTGGGCTGGGACTAGGAGGCCCTGGAAGGCAGGGAGGTTGGGGAATTGATGGTTCTTGCAGTTCCTGGGAATGGGGAGGGTGCATTTGGGGGCCTGTGGAGTTTTAGGGGGTGTGAGAGAGTCTTAGGGGTTGCTAAGGGATCCCTTGCATGAGTGGGATTTGTTTAGGGGATGGAGCGTTCTGGGGTGTCATTGGGTGGTTTAGGAGTACCAGGACCTGGGTGATTTGGGGATCCTGCAAGGGACAGGGACTGATCTGGGGGTTTTTGTGCCTGAAGTGAGTGGATTTAGATTGGCTGGGTGTGTTAGGGTCTGAGAGCGCCCTTGATTTGGGAAAACCCTGAATTTGGGTGAATTTAGGAGGTCCTGGGCTTTGGTTCAGGGCCTGCTGGCAGAAAATGGCACGGAGTTTTTTCATTTGGCACAGGGCGAGCAGGCAGGTGCAGGTTTCACACTAGTGAGGTTTCCCGGGTTGTTTGCTGTGTTTCATTGTCCACTTGGTTTGGGTTTCAATGAATGGTTTTACTACAAAAACTGGGTTATATATACTGAAACCCAAAATGGAACCCTGGGGAAAGGAGGGAATTTCGGTAGAGCCATTCTGCCTGGAGGTGGATGGGAAAATACGCAAATGAGGGAAAACACCATAAGCAGGAAAACATCAAAATGAGGATGAAAGAGGAGAAAACTAGGTAAAAAATGAAAAATGAGGTAAAAGACAACAGAATAAGGCCTGAAATTCCACTGGGTGGAGTTGGACAAACTCAAAAATAGGGAAAAACAGATAAGGTAAAATATTGGGATAAGGCAAAAGCCCCAAAATGAGGAAAAAATGGAAAGGGAAAAAGGGCCAGATTGAGAAAAAAATGGGAGGGGGGGGAAACCCCAAATGAGGGGAAAACAGAAAAATGGGAGGTGGGAAAACACTGGGATGAGGAGGAAAAACAGGGAAAAGGGTGGAAAATACTTAGGATGCTAACCACCAAAGGAGGAAATCTGGCAGTAAAAGTGAAAAGTCCATAGAATGATGTGGCAACTACCAGATTAAAAACTTAGTTGAATTAAGGAATCTATGAGGGATCCTGACGGACCGGGAAAGATCCTCACCGCCAAACTCTGGTCCTGGTACTACAGACCCTAGGATCTGGGATAGGATGAATTTATTTCCCAACGGACCAGAATAGGATATTAACAAGATTCAAACCAACTTTTCCTCTTGCAAACTAACTATCCTGACTTTCCCTCAAGGTTTTCCCAAATCACAAGGAGAAGTAGTCCAGGTCTTCATGGCCATCAGAATCCCAAGTCCAGTCGAGGTCGGTTCTCCCGAATTCACCAGTAGCTGGGAAATCTCCGCCTCAGCTGCCGACAAAAGCTGCTCATCCGCAAAGACTCCATAAAAATCCCAAAGGAATTCTGATGGGTCCGCTCACGGCAATCCATGGGGATGGGATAGACGACCTTCTGAGATCCAGCAGCCCAAGATTTCTGGAGCAGATCCTGATTGCAGCCTTGGACAGGGATTGTGGTAGAGTCCCAGGAAGCGCAGGCGGGAGCAGCGCAGGAGCTGCCGGGAGCAGCGGCCAGGAGTCGGCCATGCAGCATCCCATGAGATTCCAGGCAGCAGCGAGGCCGAGGTTTTCCAGGAGCAGCTGAGCGGCCCAGGAGACCTTCAGAGACATCGAGGCCTCTCAGATGCAACTTTTTGAGGGCCGGAGCGTGGATGCTTTGGGAAAAGGGAAGGTGAGGTCAGCTGGAACAAGGAAGCAGGAGGTAATCCCAAGTTTTCCAACGGAGCCTGAGGTCAGTGGTAGGAGGGAAAAGGGAGAGGTGAGGCCCAAGAGAGGATTGGTGGGAACTGGGAATGTCGGGATTCCTGGGGAAATGCGGGAATGATAGATGGGATTGCGTTTGGGAGTCATGGATTGTGGGATGGGTTAGGTTGGGAAAGAGCTCCAAGAGCATCGAAGTTCGACCCCTGAAAATCCGGGATTTTGGAATGAGGGGATCATGGAATCATGAATAATGGCATCACTGAGGTTGGGCAACATCTCCATGTTCAAGCTTTGAGAAACCTGGGATTATGGGATCATGGAGCCAGGGACATGTGGAATTGCGGAGTTGAGGCATCTTGGGATCACAGATTTATGGAATGGTGGGACTAAGGGATATTGGGATCAGAGAGTCATGGAATTATGGGATCATGGAGTTATGGGGTCATGGAGCTATTAAAAAACAAAAGCTTCAGGAAAGCTTCAGGATCATCAAGTCCAACCTTGGGGAATCCTGGAATCAAGAAATTATGGGATCATGAAGTCCTGGACTATTGGGATAATAGGATCATGGAAACCAGGATCACTCATGTTGGAAAAGATCTCAATGGACCATCGAGCCCAAACACTGAAAATTTGGAATTAAGTGATCTGGAGCACTGGATCATGAGATTACTGGGACAATGAAATCCTGGAATCTATGGATCCTTCAGGCTGGACAAGATCCTCAAGATCAATAAAGCCCAAACTTTGGGAATCCTGGAAACATAGATTGTAGAATTATGGGACAATGGAGTCACCAGCTATTGGGATAACAGAATCATGGGAGCATTGGGATAATGAAATCCTGAACCACTGGATCACCTAGGTTGGAAAAGAGGCTCAAGATCCTCGAACCCAACCCTTGAGAATCCTCCCGAGCACAGGAAGGCCTGCGCTGAGGGGAACTCACCACAGGATCTGCAGATTCCCGGAGAGATGGGTGGATCTCAGGGCTGAGCTCGGAGGCCAGACAGCATTCCCAGCTGCCTGGCCACACGGCGGATTATCATGGCTGATTCTGAATCAGGTGCTGCACATCCGCGTGCTGTTCTGGAGCTTGAGACTGCGCAGCTCCGGGAAGCGCGAGAGATGTGGCAGGATCACTGGAAAGTCAGCCAATCCCAAATTGAAGCAGAGATCCACCCTCCGCAGAAAGGATGGATCCAGAGAGTCCAGCAAAGTCACGATCTCGGTGCTGAAATGTTCTTTTGCTTCAACTCGCGGCACTTGAGGCGCAGCGGGGCCGGGTGGCTCCGATCTGAGCGCCACGCAGGGATCTCGTAGTATGTTGTGTGGCCAATCAGGTCGGCGTGGACGCCAACGCCAGGGGGCTGCGGAGCTGCGACAGCCGTGGTGGCTCCAGAGCATCCTTTGTGCCGCTTTGGGTCTGTGCCTCTGAATTCCTGCTGGTGCTTGGACACCTCCACACAAGCCGTGGCCAAAGCCTTGGTGCTGGAACAGAAGCTCCGCTCATCTGGGATCATCCAGAACTCCTGCATGTCCAGCACGCGCAGCCGGCACCTGCTAGAAAAAAAATTGAAGACACCATCAAAATACCTGGAATTACAGGAGGTTGTGGCCATGCTGGAATTCCTAAACCCACCTGAATCCCTGCCGGGCTCTTGCAGCTCCCGCTCGGAGATGCTCCACCACCCTGGATGACGGCCTGGACGCAGTCTTGAAGGGATGATCCCAGCGCACCTTCAGGTGCTCCAGGAGCCGCTGAAAGTGGAGCTCCGGGAAAGGCCAAGTGGGCCACCAAATCGTGCAGGGCCAGGGCCTTCCATCTCGGAATGCCGCTTCTGAAAACGACGGGATAGAGATGGGAGGAATGTCGGGAAGCTGGCGCTAAGACACGACACGCGGGCACAGAGGAAAAGAGGGAATCCATGGATTCTGGGGGCTGTGGGAATTAGGGTGAAATTGGGGTGACTCCTGAGACAGAGAAATTGAGAATTAAGAATCAAGCATCAAGAAATGCTTGACTAAAAGGGGGCCTGACAAAACTGTGTGTTTACTGTAATTGACAGTGCTGACAAGAACAGGAGGAGAGCAAGGTGAGGTCAAGAGCTGGAGTGCACAAACAGGATGGGGGGGGAGAAACGACAACATCCTGGAACTAGAAAACTGGTATCAAAGTCCAGATGATGAGCAAAGGACAAAAAGAGAGCACAGGCAAGGAGGCAAAGGGAAAAGTTCATCTGATTTACTTCATCCCAAAGACCCTCAGATGAACACCAGAGTGACCAGGAAAGGAACAATGCATAGGCACAAAGAGGCGTGCAGTTAATTTTAATATGAAGCAGAGACAGGCAATGAATGTGTATTAGGTGTGTTGTGTAGTCCCAGTTTGTAGAGAATAAAAGGAGAGGCGAGGTGGCCAAAGGTGTGCATGGTTTGGAGGAGCTATCCCATGCACCTCAACACTGAATAAATACATACCTACTCTTATAACTTTCTTTGTGGGTTTTAGAGAGTTTTCCTGGCGCTCACCCCCCAGGATGAGGGAACCACCAGGGGGAGAATTCAGGGAAACCCGAATCCAGGATATCAAGGGAAAGGAAAAGCTGTGGGAGAAGGGTGGGGGCGTGCTGTGAGGGTACCCCAGTGCTGCTCTGTAAATAACAGGTGCCGGTGTACCCCCACCCACTGAGGTGCAACGCCAAAACCTTCAAGGATCCCGAACCCCTTCTTCGAGAGTCTCGAAATTCCCACAGGATCCTGAAATTATCCCAAAGTCCCCTCAGGGATCCCCTAAACTGCCCTCCCGCCTCCCAACACGGCGCCCCCGCACTCACTGCCCGGCCGCAGCCCCAACTCGCCCTCAGCCCGTACAGAACCTTCACTTTCATTTCTCCTTCTTTGTCGCAACTAATTAGTGGGAAAGTTTACACCCTGGAGGCGAATTAATTCGATCGACAGCTGTCTGTCATTGCTTCATTTAATTCTCCTTGGCTCAAAAGCGTCGCGGGCAAAAGCTTTGACTTCCGCCTTCCATTAGTTGTTTTCGCTGTCAATTACTAATCCCTATTGCTGGCGCTTGGCGGGGGCGGGAGGTTCGCTCTGAGGCGACTCGATTCCCCTACAGAGCCCCCTCCAGGTCGATCCCGATCGTCTTCCGATTCCGTTTCCGATTCCGATTCCTCTTCCCCGATCCCGATCCCGGTTCCCGCAGCCATGGAGCGGCAGCAGGAGCTGAAGGTGCTGCTGAAGCGCTGGAGCGGAATTCTGCGGAACGGCGGCGGAAACCAGCCAGGGGCTCCTGAGGCCGCGGCGGGGATTTGTGAGGAGGAAATCCTGAAGGGACTCCTGAGCCGGAGGAGGGTGGCTGGCTTTGGGGTCCCCAGGGTGTTTTTCGGTGCTGGGGGTTCTTTAGGGGAGTCCTGATCCTGGGAATTTTGGGCTGTCCTGGATCCGTTTTGGGGTCTGAGGAGGTCCTTGCTTGGTTTAGGGAGTCCCTGAAGTGAGGAGTTTGGCTTTTGGGGAGAGTCTGAGGTTTTTCAGCGGGTCATTATGTGGCTGAGGAAATCCTGGACGTAGTTTATGGTTGCTGGGGTCACTTTGGGGTGATTTAGGGTTCCCTGGAATGTGTGGGATTGGTTTAGGGTGTCTTCAGGATTTTGGGGTTTCCTTTGGGCTGGTGTTGGGGTGCTGGGGGCGGTCTTTATGGTGGTTTTGGGGTGCTGGAATGGAGGATTTGGAGTAGGGGGTCCTGGGGTTTTTGTGGTGTTCTTGGGCTGGTTTTGGGGTCTTTGGGCGGGGACTAGAGGCCCTGGAAGGGGCAGGATTTGTTTAGAGGAGTACTGATGGCTTTTCGGATGTCTCTGGAATGGGGGGAGGGCATTTTTGGGGGTGCCTGAGGTGTTTTAGGGGGTGTGAGAGAGTCTTAGGGGTTGCTAAGGGATCCCTTGCATGAGTGGGATTTGTTTAGGGGGGTCATGGAGCGTTCTGGGGTGTCATTGGGGTGGTTTAGCAGTACCAGGGGGATCTTTGGGGTGATTTGGGGATCCCTGCAATGACAGGGACTGATCTGGGGGTTTTTTAAGTGCCCTGAAGTGTGGATTTTAGATTGCTGGGTGTGGTTTGGGGTCTGAGAGCATCCTTGATTTGGGCAGTCCCTGGAATGGGGCAGGTTTATTTTAGGGGTGTCCTGTGGCTTTTTGTGGTGTCCCAGGGTGACCCGGAGCGGGCAGACAGGGCCGTGGCACGGCAGTTTCTGCGCGGCACTTGGCGCAGGCAGGGCGAGCAGGCAGGGCTGCAGGTTTTCACTCTAGTGAGGTTTGCTGTGTGTTGTTTGCTGTGTTTCTATTGCCCGCTTGATTTGGGGTTTCTGTTAGGAATGGTTTTTACACCATGGAAAACTGGGGTTGGTACAAGTGAGTGTAACCAAATGGAACCCTGGGGAAAGGATGAGTCTGTGCAGAGCCATTCCTGCCCGCAGTGTTTGAGCTGATCAGTGGTTCCAGGGGTCTGTGGTGTGAACAGCTGAACGATCTCCTTTCACTGCTGGCCTGTGGGAAATGGATTTGTAGAGAGTTTTTAGGGCCTGACAGAAGGCCTCAAAATTCTCTCAGAAATTCAAGGTCCCCATGTAGCATTGGACAGCTCACTGTGATAACAGCTAGTGTTCAAAGACATCAAGAGAAAACGAAGAGAAAATTTTTTCCCATCTTTAGAAGGGAAACTGGAATAGCAATTTCAACCCCCTGGGTTCTGCAAAACGAGTCACATGAGCTTTATTTCTGCCCAACTTGCCTTTGAAGAGGTATTAAAACAATTCTACTGAGTGGGGAGTTGGCTGAGTAAGGAAGTCAGTGCTACTTCCATTGCAATTAGTGACATGATGACAGATGTCAGTGCTGTCAGACATGAAATCTCACAGAACAGAGCCACCAGCGATTTTCTTTTACTGGCACATGGGCGTGGTTGTGAGGATTTGGAAAAACTGTGTTGTAGAAACTTGTCTGACCATTCAGTGTCCATCCACAACCAACTTCAGAAACGGAGAGATTGAAGAAATCCAATTAAAACAAACATTGGATCGTGGTTGGACGACTTGTTTGAAGGATGGAGTTTTGCACCTTGGCTAAAGGAGCTTTGCAAAATAGGTTTATAGGCATGGATTGTTATAGTGGCAATGTTAGTGATAGTGCCTTGTGCTCTTCACTGTGCACAGTGCAAATAATTAACAATAACATCCAATAACTTTTTTTAAAGAGAGAGGGGGAAATGTGGGAAATGGATTTGTAGAGAGTTCTCAGGGCCTGCCAGAAGGCTCACACTGTGTGCATCTGTGTGCAAACTTGGAGATAAGAAATGCTGACTTAGAAATGCCATGGAATAGGACAGATATTGTTGAGAGAGAAATGGAGCTAGAAAAAAGTTTCAAAGGATGGCCTTGCAAATCAGACTGGATACTTTGGAGAAATAGAATTATGAAAGATGCATTGTCATGGAACCCACCAGGGGTGATTTCAGATGATTGGCTTTAAGGCATCTGACAGCAGGATGTGACAAAAGCTGATAGGCCAAGAAAGGCTTCTCATGAATTGTAATTAGGAAATAGTTGGCTTCTGATTGTGATGGTGTGAATGATAACATCTGTCATGTGGCTGGACAGTGCCCAGGCAGAAAGGGACCTGGGGGCACTGATGGACAGCAGCTGGACATGAGCCAGCAGAGTGCCCTGGTGGCCAAGAAGGCCAATGGCCCCTGGCCTGGATCAGGAATGGTGTGGCCAGCAGGAGCAGGGAGGTCATTCTTGCCCTGGACTCAGCACTGCTGAGGCCACACCTTGAGTGCTGTGTCCAGTTGTGGCCCCTCAGTTTAGGGAGGACGTTGAGACGCTCGAGCGCGTCCAGAGGAGGCAACGAGGCTGGTGAGGGGCTTGGAACACAAACCCTGTGAGGAACGGCTGAGGGAGCTGGGCTTGTTGAGCCTGGAGAAAAGGAGACTCAGGGCTGACCTTATCACTCTCTACAGCTCCCTGAAAGGTGGCTGTGGTCAGGTGGGGTTGGTCTCTTTCTCCAGGCAGCAACTGACAGAACCAGAGGACACAGCCTCAAGCTGCGTCAAGAGAAAATTATGCTGAAAATTAGGAAAGAGTTTTTCATGGAAACAATGATCAAGTACCGGAATGGTCTGCCCAGGGAGGTGGTGGATTCCCCATCTCTGGATGTGTTTAAAACCAGGCTGGATGTGGCACTTGGTACCATGGTCTAGTTCTGGTATTAGGGCAGGGGTTGGACTAGATGATCTTACTTTGCAATGATTCTGTGAATTCTGTGAAAACTCTCTCAAATCACAAAAAGCTCCAAATTGCAAAAAACCCCAAATGCCCTGAAAACCTCTAATCCTCCCAAAACCCCAAAATTCCCCCAAAATCCCCACGACCCATATTCCACCCACAAAATGCCCCAACCATAAAAAATCCAAAACCCAAAGACCTCCTAATCCCAAAAACCCCAACTCCCAAAAACCTGAAATGTTCCTCAAAACCCCTAATCCAAAAAACTCCCAAATCCCCAAAAAATCAAATCCTCCATAATGCCCAAATCCCTAATTCCAGGCCATTTCTTTTTTTCCCAGGTTGATATCGAGGAGGCTCTGCAGGAAACCCACAGTGAGTTTGGGGCAGAATTTGGGAAATATTGAAGCTTCAAAACCTCAGAATCAAATAAAAATCTATCAATCCCCCCTGCCCTGTCCATGGTGATCCATATAATAAAAACACTGGCGGGTTCCAGGCCCGGCCGCTGCCCCTGCAGGTACCGGGGCCCCGGGCGCGCGCAGAGCCGCAGCAGCGCCCCCACCCTCATGGCGACAGCCACCGGCGACCCCCGACACGGCCGGGCCCCCTCCCTGTGGCGACAGGCGACAGCGACAGCAGCGCCAGCGGCGCCACCCGGATGTGGCACCAGGGGGAGCGGAATGTGTGCGCACCTCGGGTGGGGCGGCGGGGAAAAGGTTCTGGGGGAAGGGGAAGGGGAAGGAGAGGGGCTGGGGGAGGGGACTTGCTGCTATAGGAGCGCCTATCGATCTCCAGACCCTATAGAACCCCCAGACCCCCTATAGACCCCCCAGAGCTTCCCTATAGGGTCTCAGAGCCCTACAGAGCCTCAGCGGCCCCATAAAAATCCTCTATAGGTGTCTCCTGGCGCTGTGTGCCCTCATAGATCCCCTATAGATGCCCCCCACTCTCAGTTTCCCGCCATTTTCCCCTCTCGGCCCTCAGGGCCCCACAGGCACCGGGAGAAGCAGCGGGATGAGGGAAAAAGTTTGGACATAAGCTGTAAAATATCGGGATGAGGTAGAAAAACACCCGGGATGGGGTGGAAAAATATCGGTCTGAGGGAAAATGTACCAGAATGAGGGGAAAGAATGTTAAATGAGGGGGGAAAAAACAATAAAATAGGCGGGAAAATATCGGGATGATGGGGAAACACCAAAATTATGGGAAAAATACCTAAGTGAGGTGGAATATTCTAAAATGAGGATGAAAAGAGAGAAATTAGGTGGAAAAATACCAAAAATGAGGCAAAAAGCAATAGAATAAGGTGCAAAACATGAATTTGAGGTGGAGAAAAATTGGAATGTGGTGGAAAAACACCAAAATGAGGTGGAAAACCACAAGGATGAGGGGAAAACCGGTGATATGTGGTAAAACCCCACCAAAATGAGACAGAAAAGCAGCAGGACTAGGTGGAAAACCACTGGATGAGGCAAAAAATAAGAAAATTGTGTGGGAAAATGCCGGAATGAAGGCAAAAAACCACCTGGTTGAGGGGAAAACACTGGGAAAAGGTGGAAAATCACTGGGAAAAGGTGAAAAAACACCAGGATGAGGCAAAACCCACCAAAATTAGGTGGGAAAATAATGCCGGCCATGGGTTTATGCACAGAATCAGAAACGGGACGGGACTGCTGTGGAACGCGTCTCGAGCTGCTTTATTATTTGTTTTTCCCACCCAAGCATCAGACTCATTACAGGGATGGGACAGAGGGAAGATTCCAGCAGCTCATGTCCTTGGCAACAGCCGGAGAATGTGATGTTACAAGGCACTTTGAAAGTTTTTTGACCAATTGCAAAAGCGTATTGAGAGTAGTTCTATCCACCCACTATAAGTACATGTACCTTTGGTTATAATACAACACACTGAGCTGCATTATTAAGCTTAGACCTTCCTATTACCTTCCTAAATATACTTTTCTGCAGCTTAGAGAGTTATTCTAGCCAAGAGTTAATACACAGACCATTGTTCTATTTCTCCTTGCTTTCGGCATCTCATTGAACTTTTCTGCTGACGTGCCTTATGCTTTCTGCTTAGCTCTAATTGCAGTTCTGTTGTCTCTGAGGCCTGCTTTTGTGCAGCTTTACCAAAACCCTCTGGTTTTAAGGATTCCCACAATTCCCCTTCTTGGTACAACTAAAACTTTCATAACCTTGCCGTTTATTAACTGCCTTGCATTTCACAGCTTTACTATAATATATCTGTTTATTACTTGCTTAAAGCATCCTTTTTGCTCGCATTAAGCGTTGCTATGTTACAACACACCAATTTTAATGCTGTGAAAATCCAGTCCATTTAAAGGATGTAAGTAATTTCTGATAGCAATTACAAGTCATTGCTTGAAAACATCTCGCCTGTTCCAAGATCTAAATTCAAAACCTTCCTCCTTGTCTATACCTTCATCTACTATCTGTATAAGGTTTTGAGAACTTTCTGCAACTCCATTTCCTACCTCTCTCTCGTATGATAAAGACTTCTTTGATAGTTTTGTCCATCATACGTCATACACAGACCAGCAAAACATTTGCTTTTCATCTATCCGTTTTGTAGGCTAATTTTTGGCAAAGATTTTCTGAACTACTTCAGTTCAAAATTTTGGCTTTTAATCTCTAATAAAAATTTCACCTTTTAAAATCCCACAGAGGGGAACTATAACATAACAAAACAAAAAAACACGCTTTTACCAAAAAGAGCTCTACGAAACCAAGAGTTAACACATTTATAAATAACACAAAATCAGTTTGCAGGTTCCACTGATGAAGAAGGAACATCAGGAATGACCCGTGATCCTTCTGTCCGGCTCACACCCGTGTACTTGCTTCTACAGTCTCCAGCTCATCAACACGTTCCTGGGTGCGATATGGTTTGACGGTTTTCACTGGGACCCACTTAACTCCTGCACCTGTAGGGACACAAGCATACCCTTTGTCACAGGTTCTTAATGGGAAAGGACCTTCAATTTGTCCTGTCTCAGGTTTTCTAATCTAAACAGCAGGATTTTCTTTCAATTTTTCATGTGTATTGTTTGAAAAATGCCTAAAAACTGGTGGATCAGGTTCTGTAAAAAAGCTGTTTAAGAAATTAAAAACATATAAAGCTTTGTTCAACCTCCTCTGTGGTGTGACCTCTACTCCCCCCTACTGTTGATCAAGAACATGTTTTAATGTTTGATGTGTCCTCTCAATAATTGCTTGACTTGTGGGAGAATGAGGTACTACAAGGATGTGGCAAACAGCCAAATCCTTTAAAAATGTGGCCAATTTTTGAGATATATATGCAGGACCATTGTCAGTTTTTACTTCTTGGGGCACGCCCAGTGAAGCAAAAGCTTGCAAAAAATGTTGACAGGCGTGATTACCTGTCTCACCTGTGTGGACAGAAGCAAAACCAGCACCAGAGAACACATCCACTGAAATTGTCAATTGCTCAGCTCTCGCGTTTCCTTCCACTAAAAGTCCTGGAAGTGAAGAATGAGCCCTAATATGAGAAACAAAATATGGATTAGCTCAATATTGCAAAATTGTATAAAGACATGAAAGCCAACAATATAAAATGTCATTAATAACATCCTTTAAACTGATCCTTCTATTCCTTTAACATAAGCAGAATCTGTAATCAAATTAAAAGGTTGTGGGAAGAGCTGAAAAGCCCAAACCACAGCAGCAAGCTCAGCAATCTGAGGAGATCCTTCTACTATTTGAATATCTGATTCCCAAGCTTTAGTAGTTTGGTTCAACCAAGTTACACCTGATTTGTGCCTTTTGCCAGATCCATCAGTAAAGAGAGTTTAAAGGTTCTTCACTTAACATAGGTTTCTCTCTAAAACTCAATTTTGCTTGCAATGATTTGTGAGCTGGGTAATGGACTGAACAGATACCTGGAAAATTCAACAATGCATATTGCAAATCATCACAATTTTGCATTGTCCAATCAAGATAATCTTTTTTCAATGGTAAGTAGATAACTGCAAATTCTTGACCTGCTAAACTTAACAATCTTGTTCACAAATTACAGTTTGTGCTATCATCTCTAAAATTGTAAAGATAATCTTTGGAAACCTGTAGGAAAGAAAAATCCATTCTATTATCAAGAATGGGTCTCTCTCAGAAGGGTCCCATTGAAAAAGGAGACCATAAAGCTGCATTTTTTCCCCTAAAATTGCAAGGAAGAATGGCTTTTCTGGAATACAGTGATGAGCTTGTCATCTTTGGAAAGCCTCCGTGACCTTCTTGAGGGCAACATGAGCTTCAAGTGTTAAGAGTTCTAGGAGAGCTGGTGTGGCAGCTTCCTCTTAATAGATTAAAGAGTGGACTTACTTCATCGTTGGTAATTTCCAAAACAGGTCTGACCCATCTGATTTCTCCTAGAAGCTGTTGTAGATCTTGCAGGTTGTCAACACTGTATCTTCTGTGGTGCAATTGTTTTATGAGTCATCTTCCATTCCAGATACTTCCAGGATGGAACTTCTTGAATTGTGGTTCTAGAAATTTTAAGTCCAGCATCTTGGATTTCAGTAACAACACCAGCACGAGTTTGCTCCATCTCTGTCTGCGTTGGAGCTGCGATGAGCAAATCATCCATGTAGTGCAGAACCCTGGATCTTGGATGCTTCTGTCGAACTGGAGACAAAGCTTGTGCAACAAAATATTGGCAGATTGTAGGTGAGTTCTTCATTCCTTGAGGCAATGATTTCCAGTGATATCTCTGCATGGGCTCACCTTGACTGATGACCGGAACTGAAAAAGCAAATCTTGGAGCATCATTGGGATGAAGTGGGATGTGGAAAAAACACTCCTTTAAATCGATGGCAACAAGAGGCCAGTGTTTTGGAATCATTGATAAAGAAGGAAGTCCAGGCTGAAGCGGTCCCATGTCTTCAATCACTTCATTGATGTTCCTGAGGTCATGAAGCAACCTCCAGGAGCCTGATGTCTTCTTGTGGATGACGAACACTGGGGAATTCCAGGGACTATCTGGGTGTGATATGACCTTGTTGCAATTGCTCCTTCACCAGTTTTTTAAGGATATTTAATTTTTTCTCTGTTAAAGGCCATTGATCAATCCATACAGGACGATCAGTTTTCCAGTTGAGCCTTAAAGTGGCAGGTTTTGATGTGGTTTCCATTACAGGCCTACTTTCAGTCTTGCTCCCCATTGGGACAGGATCTCTGCCCCAGACTGTGAAAGGCCTCTGAACAACAACAGGAATTACTGTTGCTGTCTTTCCTTCAAAACCTGTAATGTTAATCATGGATGCTCTTCTCAAACACATCAACCCCTGTGAGGGAACCTGCAGGAGCTACCAAAGCCCAATGGCTGGGCCAAAACATGTGAGAAATTCCAGTGACATTGTACCAGTGTCTGGCATGCCTGTAAATAAAATTGTTTTACCACGGTGAGTCAGGCTGCAAGTCAATTTTGGTGGGTTGTGGTCTAAATATTGCACCCAAAAGACCTCAGGGCCTGAGGTTCCCAATGGCACAGACATGACTGAATGCTCTGGCAAGTTGTTTTGCTTGGGTGCATTCATGGGTAAAAGAAATGCAATAGCTGTAGGTGTTTTTGGTGGAATGACTATAGGAACATTAACTAAAATCATTAGCTCGTCCTTTCAATTTACTGAAGCAGCAGCTGGAAGGACTGGAAGTCCAAAAATTTTGTTGCTGGCCTTGGCTACAAGCAAAAGAATCTTGTCTTTGTTGGAAAGGACCAGTATTTGTAGTACAAATGTTTTCGTAACAAAACTTATTTGAAAGGTGTATCAATTTTGAGGAGGCCAATTCCAACCTTGCACCTCAGAGGATTGAGCTGGAACCATCTGAGGAATGGTTGACTGAAGGATAAGTGATGAGGTACCAGAACCATTTGATTGGGTACCACTACTTCTGTCGAGCTGCTGTGGCCTGGGCACTTTTTTGAGTTTAACGATAAAGGCTTGCCATCAATGTCAAACTGAGAATGACAGTACTTGGGGAAAAAACCTTAAAACATGGCAGAAAAGCTACAAAACCAGGGAAAAATCTTGGGATGGTGTGGAAAAACATCTGAACGAGATGGAAAATGAACAAAACGAGGCAGAAAAGCACCGGAATGAAAGGAAAATAACACGGGAATGGCACCGGGATTACATGGAATAGCCTGGATTTTGGGAACGAGGCAGCGGCACTTGTTCGCGATGGAGGCTCCGGGCTTTTCCCGCCTCCGAGGTTTCCCAAATGAAAAGGAAAATTACTCCAGGGCTTCATGGCCGTTGGGATTGTAAGTCCAGTTGAGGTCAGTTCTCCCAGAATTCGCCAAGATTTGGGAAAACTCTGCTGTGGCTGCTGACAAAAACTCCTCATCCGTTACAAAATCGAAACCAGATTCCAGGCGGGCCAGCCTGTAGCAATCCACAGGGAAGGGATACACGACCAGGTGCAGATCTGGCAGCTCCAAGGTTTTCTGGAGCAGATCCTTGATCACGGCCGTGGACAGGAAATTGCCGTAGAGTCCCAGGGAGCGCAGGCGGGAGCAGCGCAGGAGCGTCGGGAGCAGCTCAGCCAGGTGGGAGTCGGCCATGCGGCAATACCTGAGATCCAGGTGCAGCAGCGAGGCCGAGGTTTCCTCCAGGAGCAGCTGGAGTGGCTCCAGGAGGCCTTCGGAGAAATCAAGGCCCTTCAGATCCAACCTTTTGAGGGGTGGAGCATGGAAGCTATGGGAGAGGAAGGCAAGGTCAGTGGGAAGAAGGGAGAAATAGCCCAATTCCAAGCTTCCCAACAGCGCCAGGAGGGAACAAGGTGAGGTGAGGCCCAGGGGAAAACTGGTGGGAGCTGGGAATGCTGGGATTCTTGCGGGAAACATGGAGAATGAGAGCTGGGTTTGCATCCCTGGAATGACGGGACTGTGGGATGGATGAGGTTGGGAAAGAGCTCCAAGAACATCGAGTTCAAGGACTGAGAATCATGGAATTATGGGATCATGGAGCCATGGAAGGATGGAATGACTGAAGTTGGGAAAGAGCTCCAAGGTCCATCAAGTTTGAAAATCCTGGGATTTTGGAACGAAGGAGTCATGAAGTTATGAATGGCTGAGGTTGGGAAAGGTCTCCAAGCTTTGCGAATCATGGAATTATCAAATCAAGGGGTTATGGAATTGTGAAAGTGAATTGTGGAATAATGGAATGACTGAATTTGGGAAAGACCTCTGCATGCATGGAGTTCAACCCCTGAAAATCCTGGGATTTTGGAATGAAGGAGCCATGGAGTTATGGAATGGCTGAGGTTGGGAAAGATATCCAAGGCCCATGAATTCTGACCTCTGAAAATCCTGGGATTTTGGAATTATGGGGTCATGGAATCATGAAATCATGGAATAATGGAATCACTGAGGTTTGCAAATTCTCCAGACCATCAAGTTCAAGCTTTGAGAATCATAGACTTACAGGATAATGGAGCCAGGGAATTGTGGAATTATGGAGTTATGGGGTCTTGGATCAAAGAGTTATGGAATTATGGGACCATGGGATATTGGGATCATGGAGCCATGGAATTATGGGATCATGGCATTACAAGGTCATGGAGCCGTTAAAGTTAGAAAAGGCTTCAGGATCATCACATCCAACCTTTGGGAATCCTGGAATCAAGGATTTATGGGATCATGGAACCATGGAGTTCTGGAATATTGGCATAATGGGATCATGGGAACCTGGGATCACTAAGGTTGGAAAAGATCTCTGGGACCATTGAGCATAAGCTTTGGGAATTCTGGAATCAAAGACTGGGGTCATGGGATCATGGGAATATTGGAATAATGAAATCCTGGGGTCAATAAGATTGGAGAAGATCTCCAAAATCCTGAAGTTCAGCCTTTGGGAATCCTGGAAATATGGAATTTTGGGATCATGGAATTATGGGATGACGAAATTATTGAGTCATGAGCTATTGCGATAATGGAATCATGGGATCATGGGAATATTGGGATAATGAAATTCTGGAATGATGAGATCACTAAGGATGGAAAAGACCTCCAAGATCTTGACGTTCAGCTGGAATTGTGGAATTCTGGGATCATGGAATTATAAGACAATGGAGTCAAGAACTATTGGGATAACGGAATCACGGGAACATTGGGATAATGAAATCCTGGAACCACGGGATCCCTCAGCTTGGAAAATACTCCCAAGATCCCCAAGACCAACCCTTGAGAATCCCCCCAGAGTGTGAGAAGGCTCCACTCCATGGGGAACTCACCTGAGGGTCTGATGCAGATTCCCGGAAGGCTGAGAGTATCCCATCATTGCCGCCTGCTCGGTCCAGAGGAGGAATTTTATTGCCGATTCCGGCGTTGGGGACTGTACATGCTTGCTGCTATTCTCCAGCCTGAGGCTGCGCAGCTCCGGGAAGCGCGAGAGGTGCGGCAGGATCTCCAAGAACTCGGTCAATCCGAAATAACAAATGCGCACATGCACCCTCCGCAGACAGGATGGATCCAGAGATTCCAACAAAGTCACAACCTCAGATGCCGAGATGTCCTCTGCTTTGAATTCGCGGCCCTTGAGGCGCAGCGGGCCGGCAGCTCCGGTCTGGAGAGCCTCACGCAGGATCTCGTAGGAACTACTGTCGACACACAGGTCGGTGTGGACGTCCACGCCCAGGGGCTGCGCAGTGGCCCTGGCGTCTCCAGAGCGGCCTTTACGCCGGGTGGATCTGTGCCTCTGGGATTTCTGCTGGTACTTGGACACCTCCACGCAAGCCTCGGCCAATGCCCTGGTGAACCAGATGGTCACCCCTTTGAGAGTGCGGCTAGACATGGAATCCAGGAGTCCAGTCATGTCCAGCGCGCGCAGGCTGAAAAAACTGGAATTAACCATGACTCGTGAAAAGTCACGAGGAGGGAAAGAAGAATTGGAGGAATTGGAGGTTGTGGCCATGATGGAATTGAATAAAACCAAGCCATAACGGCACCAAGGCTCTTTCAGCTCCGGCCGGAGCTGTATCACCACGGCCTGGATGACGGCCTGGACAGATTCGATGCAGGTATGACCCGAGAGCAGCTCCCGGCGCCCCAAAAGCCGCTGCAAGTTGAGCTCCAGGAAAGGCCAAGTGGCCACCAAATCCCACAGGACAAAGATGTTTCCATCCAGGAATGCCACTTGGAAAAGGACAGGATAGAGACCAGTGGGAACGTCACGAACACGGCCCTGGGTGACGACGCGGCGTGCGCAGAGGAGAACGAGAGAATCCATGGATTCTGGGGGGCTGTGGGAATTAGGTGAAATTGCAGGGACCCCTGAGACAGAGAAATTGAGAATTAAGAATCAAGCATCAAGAAATGCTTTCATTAAAAGAGGCTGACAAAACTGTGTGTTTACTGTAATTTACAGTGCTGACAAGAACAGAAGCACAGCAAGGCTGCAAAGTGAGGTCAAGAGCTGGAGTGCACAAACAGGATACAAGGACAAAGGCACCACAGGACAAGGGAATCCTCAGAGCCCTGAAACCAGAAAAGCTCGTATCAAAGTCCAGAAGATGAAAAAAGGATGAAAAAGAGAGCATGGGCAAGGAGGCAAGGTGAAAAGTTCATCTGAGAGGAAAACTCTTTACTTCATCCCAAAGAACCCCATTTGAACACCAGAAAGACCAGAAAGGAAACAATGTGCAGAAAGAAAGAGGCGAGGAGTTAATTTTAATACGAAACAGAGACAGGCAGTGAATGTGCATTAGGTGTATTGTGTAGTCCCAGTTTGTAGAGAATAAAAGGAGAGGCGCAGGTCTCCAAAGGTGTGCATGGTTTTGGAGGAGCTATCCCCCATGCACCTCAACACTGAATAAACACATACCTACTCTTATAACTTCTTTTGTGCCTTATTGAGAGTTTTTCCGTGCTTCACCCTCAGGATGAGGAACCAGGGAGAATTCCCGGGAAACTCCGATTCCAAGGATATTGCGAAGGAAATTGAAGCTGTGGGAGGAGGTGGGGGCGGTGTTGTGAGGGTACCCCAGCGCAGCTCCCAAACAAGTGGGTCCCGGAGTACCCACAC
>JAREIS010003307.1:0-11061 GCA_030060385.1 Muscicapa striata striata | reverse complement strand
CACCCTCCCAGTTTCTTAGCTACCAGTTTGGAGAAATACATATTATATGCCATCGTAGCCAAGGTTCTAGAGAATTTGGCATCTTTAGTCTTGGAAATCTGATCATATTTTTGGAATTGTAGTTGTCAGGCCCAGTCTCAGGCCCATTGCCTGGCACTAAATTTGCATTTTGCTCTAAAACCACACCTCCCAGTTTCTAATAGCAGTTTGGAGGAAGTCATTGTCTCTCCAAAAGAGCCAGGATTCTAGTGTGGCATTTTTAGTCTGGGAGAAATCCTGATCATTTGAATTTAGCTGTCAGACGCCCAGTCTCAGGCCCAGCCCTGACAGAATTGCCATTTTCTCTGAAAACCACACCCTCCCAGTTTCTAATACAGTTTGGAGGAAGCATTGTCTCTCAAAGTAGCCAGGATTCTAGTGGTGGCATTTTAGTCTGGAGAAATCTGATCATTTGAATTTTAGCTGTCAGACGCCCAGTCTCAGGCCCATTGCCCTGGACACGAACATTTGCCATTTTCCTCTGAAAAACCACACCTCCAGTTTCTTAATAGCAGTTTGGAGGAAGTCATTGTCTCTCAAAGTAGCCAGGATTCTAAGTGGTGGCATCTTTAGTCTGGGAGAAATCCTGATCCTTCTGAAATTTAGGTTCAGACGCCCAGTCTCAGGCCATTGCCCTGGATACAACATGGCCATTTTCCTCTGAAAACCACACCCTCCCAGTTTCTTAATACCAGTTTGGAGGAAGATGTTGTCTCTCCAAGTAGCCAGGTTCTAGTGTGGCATCTTTAGTCTGGAGAAATCCTTGATCTTGGAATTTTAGCTGTCAGAGCCCAGTCTCAGGCCCATTGCCCTGACACAGAAGTGGCCATTTTCTCTGAAAAACATACACCCTCCCAGTTTCTTAATACCATTTAAGGAAGAGCTTTGCTCTCAGTAAGTAGCCAGGATTCTCAGTGGTGGCCATTTAGTCTGGGAGAAATCCTGATTCTTCGAATTTTAGTGTCAGACGCCAGTCTCAGGCCAAGGGCCTGGATATGAACATTGGCAATTTTCCTCTGAAAACACCACACCCTCCCAGTATTTAATAGCAGTTTGAGGAAGATATTGTCTCTCAAAAGTAGCCAGGGTTCTCAGTGGTGGCATTTTTAGTCTGGAGAAATCCTGATTCCATTCCGAATTTGAGGCTTCAGACGCCCTGTCTGAGGCTAGTTCACTGGACAAACATTGCCATTTTCCTCTGAAAAAACCACACCCTCCCGTTTCTTAATACCAGTTTGGAGGAAGACATTTTTTGCATCAGTAGCCAGGTTCTAAGGGTGGCATTTTAGTCTGGGAGAAATCCTGATCATTTCGAATTTTAGTTGTCAGACGCCCAGTCTCAGGCCATTGCCTGGATCAAACATTTGCCATTTTCTCTGAAAAAACACACCCTCCCAGTTTCTTAATAGCAGTTTGGAGAGTCATTGTCTCCAAAGCCAGATTCTATGTAGTGGCATTTTAGTCTGGAGAAATCTGATCATTTGAATTTAGCTGTCAGGCCCAGTCTCAGGCCCATCCGGACAGAACATTTGCCATTTCTCTGAAAAACCACCCTCCAGTTTCTTAATGCAGTTTGGAGAGTCATTGTCTCTCAGTAGCCGGATTCTATGGTGGCATTTTAGTCTGGAGAAATCCTGATCTTTGAATTTAGTTCAGAGCCCAGTCTCAGCCATTGCCTGGACAGAACATTGCCATTTTCTCTAAAAACCACACCTCCCAGTTTCTTAATACAGTTTGGAGAGTACATTTCTCCAAGTAGCCAGGATTCTAGTGGTGGCATTTTAGTCTGGAGAAATCCTGATCTTGAATTTTAGTTCAGCCAGTCTCAGCCATGCCCTGGAACTGCATTTCTCTGAAAACCACTCCAGTTTCTTAATCATTTGAGAAGTAGTCTCCCAAAAGTAGCCGTTCTGTGGTGCTTGTCTGGAAATTGTCATTAATTTTAGTTCAGCTGTCTCAGGCATGCTGACACGAATTTGCATTTTCTCTGAAACCCACCCCAGTTTCTAATAGCAGTTTGAGGAGTATGTCCCCAAAAAGCAGGTTCTGTGTGGCATTTTTAGTCTGGGAGAAATCCTGATCATTTGATTTAGGTTCAGACCCCAGTCTCAGGCCATGCCTGGAAGAACATTGCCATTTTCCTCTGAAAAACCACACCCTCCCAGTTTCTTAATACAGTTTGGAGAAGTCATTGTCTCTCCAAGTAGCCAGGTTCTAAGTGTGGCATCTTTAGTCTGGAGAAATCCTGATCATTTGAATTTTAGCTGTCAGAGCCCAGTCTCAGGCCCATTGCCCTGGACACATTGCCATTTTGGCTCTGAAAAACCACACCCTCCCAGTTTCTTAATAGCAGTTTGGAGGAAGTCATTGTCTCTCCAAAAGTAGCCAGATTCTATGTGGTGCTTTAGTCTGGAGAAATCCTGATCATTTGAATTTTAGCTGTCAGACGCCAGTCTCAGGCCCACTGCCCGGGACACGGACATTTGCAATTTTGCTCTGAAAACCACACCTCCCAGTTTCTTAATAGCAGTTTGGATATTGTTCGAAGTGCCGATTGTAAGTGGTCATCTTTAGTCTAGAGAAATCTTGATCATTTCGGAATTTAGCTGTCAGGCCAGTCTCAGACCCATTGCCCTGGACACAGACATTTGCCATTTTGGCTCGAAACCACACCTCAGTTTCTATGAGTTTGGAGGAAGTCTGTCAGCAGAGCCATTTTTCGGGGCCTCCTGGTACCAACATTGGGCCATTTTCCATCTGAAAAACCATAATATCCATTTAAAAGGGTTTTGGCACACTGCGTGAGCGGCCAGCGTTCTCAGTGGTGCCGTTTTTATCTCCTGATTCCTTCGGAATTTTATTTGTCAGACCGTCCCTGTCTCAGGCCAAGGGCTCTGGATATGAACATTGGCAATTTTCCCTCTGAAAAACACCACCCCTCCCAGTATTTAATAGCAGTTTTGAGGAAGATATTGTCTCTCTAAAAGTAGCCAGGGTTCTCAGTGGTGGCATTTTAGTCTGTGAAAATCTGATTCCTTCGAATTTGAGGTTTCAGGCGCCCTGTCTGAGGGCTAGTTCACTGGATAAGAACATGTGCCATTTTTCCCTCTGAAAAAAACCACACCCTCCCAGTTTCTTAATACCAGTTTGGAGAAGACATTTTATATGCAATCGTGGAAAGGTTCTAAGTTCAGGGTGGCATCTTTAGTCTGGGAAGAAATCCTGATCGCCGAATTTTGGTTGTCAGATGCCCAGTCTCAGGCCCATTGCCCTGGTCAAGAACATAGGCCATTTTTCCCTTAAGCTTTCACCACACCTCCCCCGTTTCTTAATACTTAGTTTGGGAAGGTATTTAATCACAATAGTAGCCAAGGATCTCAGTGGTGGCATTTTTAGTCTAGGAGAAATCTCGCCGAGATTTGAGGTTTCAGGCAGCAGTCTCAGGCCGAGCTGGATATGAACACTGGCAATTTTCCCCTCTGTAAAAACCACACCCACCCAGTTTCTTAATACCATCTGGGAGGAAGATACAGTCTCTCCAGAAGTAGCCAGGTTCTCTGTGGTGCGTCTTTAGTCTAGAGAAATCTTGATCAATTGAATTTTAGCTGTCAGATGCCCAGTCTCAGGCCCATTGCCTGGACACGGACATGGCCATTTTCCTCTGAAAACCACACCTCCCAGTTTCTTAATACCAGTTTGGAGGATGCATTTCATCTCAAAGTAGCCAGGATTCTCATGGTGGCATTTTTAGTCTGGGAGAAATCCTGATTCCTTCGAATTTGAGGTTTCAGACGCCCAGTCTGAGGCCAAAGTCCCTGGATAAGAACATGGCCATTTTCCCTCTGAAAAACCACACCCTCCCAGTTTCTTAATACCAGTTTGGAGGAAGATCATTTATATTCCATAGTAGCCAAGGTTCTAGGGTGGCATCTTTAGTCTGGAGAAATCTGATCATTTCGGAATTTTAGCTGTCAGATGCCCAGTCTCAGGCCCATTGCCCTGGACACGACATTTGCCATTTTCTCTGAAAAACCACACCTCCCAGTTTCTTAGTCTAGGAGAAATCTTGATCATTTCGGAATTTTAGCTGTCAGACGCCCAGTCTCAGGCCCATTGCCCTGGACACGAACATTTGCCATTTTGGCTCTGAAAAAAACCACACCCTCCCAGTTTCTTAATAGCAGTTTGGAGGAAGTCATTGTCTCTCGAAAAGCAGCCAGGATTCTAAGTGGTGGCATCTTTAGTCTGGGAGAAATCCTGATCCTTTTGAAATTTTAGTTGTCAGACGCCCAGTCTCAGGCCACTTGCCCTGGCTACCAACATGGGCCATTTTCCATCTGAAAAAAACCACACCCTCCCAGTTTCTTAATACCAGTTTGGAGGTAGTGTTGATCTCTCCAAAAGTAGCCAGGCTTCTTACTGCTGGCATCTTTAGTCTGCGAGTAAACATTAGGTTTGGAATTTTAGCAGGCCAAAGCCCAGTCTCAGGACCATGCCCTGCATGCAAAGAAGGGCCTATTTCTCTGTGAAATAAAGATCACCTCACCACTATTGTAATATCCATTTAAAAGAGGCTTTTGGCACTCCGTGAACGGCCAGGGTTCTCAGTGGTGCCGTTTTTAGTCTGGGAGAAATCCTGATTCCTTCGGAATTTTAGTTGTCAGACGCCCTGTCTCAGGCCAAGGGCTCTGGATATGAACATTGGCAATTTTCCTCTGAAAACACCACACCCTCCCAGTATTTAATAGCAGTTTTGAGGAAGATATTGTCTCTCTAAAAGTAGCCAGGGTTCTCAGTGGTGGCATTTTTAGTCTGTGAGAAATCCTGATTCCTTCCGAATTTGAGGTTTCAGACGCCCTGTCTGAGGGCTAGGTCACTGGATAAGAACATGTGCCATTTTCCCTCTGAAAAAACCACACCTCCCTGTTTCTTAATACCAGTTTGGAGGAAGACATTTTATATGCAATCGTAGCCAAGGTTCTAAGGGGTGGCATATTTAGTCTGGGAGAAATCCTGATCCTTTCGGAATTTTAGTTGTCAGACGCCCAGTCTCAGGCCCATTGCCCTGGTCACGAACATAGGCCATTTTCCCGCGTAAAAACAGCACACCCTCGCTGTTTCTTAATACCAGTTTGGGGAAGACATTTTATCTGCAATAGTAGCCAAGGATCTCAGTGGTGGCATTTTTAGTCTAGGAGAAATCCTGATTCCTTCGGAATTTGAGGTTTCAGACGCCCAGTCTCAGGCCACGGGCCCTGGATATGAACACTGGCAATTTTCCCTCTGTAAAAACCACACCCACCCAGTTTCTTAATACCATCTAGGAGGAAGATACAGTCTCTCCTGAAGTAGCCAGGATTCTCTGTGGTGGCGTCTTTAGTCTAGGAGAAATCTTGATCAATTCGGAATTTTAGCTGTCAGACGCCCAGTCTCAGGCCCATTGCCCGGGACACAAACATAGGCCATTTTCCATCTGAAAAACACCACACCCTCCTGCAATTTTCCTCTGAAAACCACACCCTCCCAGTTTCTTAATACCAGTTTGGAGAGCCATTTGTCTCTCAGTAGCTGGTTGTAAGTGGTGGCATCTTTGGTCTAGGAAATCTTCTGTATTTAGGAATTTAGCTGTCAGACGCCCAGTCTCCGGCCCATTACCTGGACACTACGTAGGCCATTTTCCTCTGAAAACACACCCTCCCAGTTTCTTAATACATTTGGAGGAAGACATGTCTCTCCAGAAGTAGCCAGGATTCTCAGTGGTGGTCTATTAGTCTAGGAGAAACTGATCATTTCGAATTTTAGCTGTCAGACGCCCAGTCTCAGGCCCATTGCCCTGAACACAACATTTGCCATTTTGCTTGAAAACCACACCTCCCAGTTTCTTAATAGCAGTTTGAGGAAGTCATTGTCTCCAAAAGAGCCAGGATTTAGTGTGGCATCTTTAGTCTGGGAGAAATCCTGATCATTTCGAATTTTAGTCTGCAGAGCACCGTCTCAGGCCCATTGCCTGACAGGAACATTTGCCATTTTCTCTGAAAACCACACCTCCCAGTTTCTTAATAGCATTGGAGGAAGTCATTGTCTCTCCAAAGAGCCGGATTCTAGTGGTGGCATCTTTAGTCTAGGAGAAATCTTGATCATTTCGGAATTTTAGCTTCAGACGCCCAGTCTCAGGCCCATTGCCTGGACACGAAATTTGCCATTTTGGCTTGAAAACACACCCTCCCAGTTTCTTAGAGTTTGGAGGAAGTCATTGTCTCTCGAAGCAGCCGATTCTAGTGGTGGCTTTAGTCTGGAGAAATCTGATCTTGAATTTTAGTGTCAGACCGTCTCAGGCATTGCCCTGGCACCAACATGCCATTTTCTCTGAAAACCACACCTCCAGTTTCTTAATACAGTTTGGAGGAGTTTGTCTCTCCAAAGTGCCAGGTTCTGTGGTCTAGTTGGATGTTTGGATTGGGAGCCCAAATCTGATACATTTCCGGAATTAACTCATTTTCATAAGCGCCCAGCCAGGCTCATTGCGCTTATCTGGGAGAAACCATCGGAATTTTAGTGTCAGATTCGTTCAGGCCTCTGAAAAATGCATTCCTGAAAACACACCTCCAGTTTTAATAGCAGTTTTGAGGAAGTATTGTCTCTCCAAAAGTAGCCAGGTTCTAGTGGTGGCATTTTAGTCTGGGAGAAATCCTGATCTTCGAATTTTAGTTCAGACGCCGTCTGAGGCCATCACTGGAAAGAACATTGCCATTTCTCTGAAAACACACCCTCCCAGTTTCTTAATACAGTTTGGAGGAAGCATTTTCTGCAAAGAGCCAGGATTCTAGGTGGCATTTTAGTCTGGGAGAAATCTGATCTTTCGAATTTTAGTGTCAGAGCCCAGTCTCAGGCCCATTGCCCTGGCAGACATTGCCATTTTCTCTGAAAACCACACCCTCCCGTTTCTTAATACCAGTTTGAGGAAGAATTGTTCTCAAAGTAGCCACATCTAGGAGGAAGCGCATACAGTCTCTCCAAAGAAGTAGCCAGGATTCTCGTGGTGGCGTTTTAGTCTAGGAGAAATCTGATCATTTGAATTTTAGCTGTCAGAGCCCAGTCTCAGGCCCTTGCCCTGACACGGAACATTTGCCATTTTCTCTGAAAAACCACACCTCCCAGTTTCTTAATAGCAGTTTGGAGGAAGTCATTGTCTCCAAAAGTAGCCAGGATTCTATGTGGTGGCATTTTAGTCTGGGAGAAAGAGATTTATTCCAGTAGCCAAGGTTCTAAGGTGGCATCTTTAGTCTGGAGAAATCCTGATCCTTTGGAATTTTAGTGTCAGAGCCCGTCTCAGGCCATTGCCCTGGACAGAACGATTGGCCATTTTCTCTGTAAAACAGACACCCTCCAGTTTCTTAATACCATCTAGAGGAGTCAGTCTCTCCAGAAGTAGCCAGGATTCTCAGTGGTGGCGCTTTAGTCTGGAGAAATCCTGATCCTTTCGAATTTTAGTTGTCAGACGCCCAGTCTCAGGCCCATTGCCCTGGACACGAACATGCCATTTTCTCGAAAACCACACCTCCTGTTTCTTAATACCAGTTTGGGAAGACATTTCTCTCAAAGTAGCCAGGATTCAGTGGTGGCATTTTAGTCTAGGAGAAATCTGATCTTTCGAATTTAGTTCAGACGCCCAGTCTCAGGCCACGGCCCTGGAATGAACATTGGCAATTTTCTCTGAAAACCACACCCCCCAGTTTCTTAATACATTGAGGAAGATCAGTCTCTCCGAAGTAGCCAGGATTCTCGTGGTGGCTCTTTAGTCTAGGAGAAATCTTGATCATTCGAATTTTAGCTGTCAGACGCCCAGTCTCAGGCCCATTGCCCGGGACACGAACTTTGGCCATTTTCCCTCTGAAAACACACACCCTCCCAGTTTCTAATAGCAGTTTGGAGGAAGTCATTGTCTCTCCAAAAGTAGCCAGGATTCTATGTAGTGGCATTTTTAGTCTGGGAGAAATCCCGATCATTTCTGGAATTTTAACTTCAGAGGCGCCGTCTCTTCAGGCCCATTGCCCTGTGACAGAATAGTTTGCCATTTTGGCTCTGAAAAACCACACCTCCCAGTGCTTCTTAATAACAGTTTGGAGGAAGTCATTGTCTCTCCAAAAGCAGCCAGGATTCTATGAGGGTGGCATCTTTAGTCTAGAGAAATCTTGATCATTTCAGAATTTAAGGCTGTCAGACGCCCAGTCTCAGCCCAGCTGCCCTGACACGAACATTTTGAAAACCACACCCTCCCAGTTTCTAATAGCAGTTTGAGGAAGTCATTGTCTCTCCAAAGCAGCCTGGATTCCCAGTGGTGGCATCTTTAGTCTAGAGAAATCCTGATCATTTCGAATTTTAGCTGTCAGACGCCCAGTCTCAGGCCCATTGCCCTGACACGAACATTTGCCATTTTGGCTCTGAAAAACCACACCCTCCCAGTTTCTTAATAGCAGTTTGGAGAAAGTCATTGTCTCTCCAGAAGTAGCCAGGATTCTCAGTAGCAGGCCAAATGCCCGTCCAGTGGGACCATGTCTTTGGAATATGGCAAGGAAGGGCCTATTTCTTGGTTAGAAATAAAGACACCTCTAAACCCCCTGTTTCTAATACCAGTTTGAGGAAGACATTTTATATGAACGAGCCAGGTTCTAGGGGTTTTAGTCTGGAGAAATCTGATCCTTTGGAATTTTAGTTGTCAGAGCCCAGTCTCAGGCCCATGCCCTGGTAAACATAGCATTTTCCTGAAAACACCACACCCTCGTTTTAATACCAGTTTGGGGAAGACATTTTCTCAAAGTAGCCAGGATCTCAGTGGTGGCATTTTAGTCTGGAGAAATCCTGATCCTTCGAATTTGAGGTTTCAGACGCCAGTCTAGGCCTGGCCTGATAGAACATGCAATTTTCCTTGAAAACCACACCCCCAGTTTCTTAATACCATTGAGGAAGATCATTCTCCGAAGTAGCCAGGTTCTAGTGGTGGCTTTAGTCTAGGAGAAATCTGATCATTCGAATTTTAGTGTCAGAGCCCAGTCTCAGGCCCATTGCCCTGGCACGACATAGGCCATTTTCCCTGAAAAACACCACACCTCCGTTTCTAATACCAGTTTGGGAAGACATTTATCTGCAATAGTAGCCAGGATCTCAGTGGTGGCATTTTAGTCTGGGAGAAATCCTGATTCCTTCGAATTTGAGGTTTCAGACGCCAGTCTCAGGCCAGGCCCTGGATATGAACACTGGCAATTTTCCTCTGTAAAACCACACCCACCCAGTTTCTTAATACCATCTAGGAGGAAGATACAGTCTCTCCGAAGTAGCCAGGTTCTCGTGGTGGCGTCTTTAGTCTAGGAGAAATCTTGATCACTTCGAATTTTAGCTGTCAGAGCCCAGTCTCAGGCCCATTGCCCTGGACACGAACATTGCCATTTTCCTCTGAAAAACCACACCTCCCAGTTTCTTAATAGCAGTTTGAGGAAGCATTGTCTCTGCAAAAGTAGCCAGGATTCTAGTGGTGGCATTTTAGTCTGGGAGAAATCCTGATTCCTTCGAATTTGAGGTTTCAGAGCCCGTCTAGGCCAAGGCCCTGGATAGAACATGTGCCATTTTCCTCTGAAAACCACACCCTCCCAGTTTCTTAATACCAGTTTGGAGGAAACATTTTCTTCCAAGTAGCCAGGTTCTGTGGTGGCATCTTTAGTCTAGGAGAAATCCTGATCATTTCGAATTTTAGCTGTCAGACGCCCAGTCTCAGGCCCATTGCCCTGGACACGGACATAGCCATTTTCCTCTGAAAAAACCACACCCTCCCAGTTTCTTAATAGCAGTTTGGGGAAGCATTGTCTCTGAAAGTAGCCAGGATCTAGTGGTGGCATTTTAGTCTGGAGAAATCCTGATTTTCGAATTTTGAGTTTCAGACGCCCAGTCTCAGGCCAAGTGCCCTGGATAGAACATGTGCCATTTTCCTCTGAAAACCACACCTCCAGTTTCTTAATACCATTGGAGGAAGAACAGTTCTTCCAAGTAGCCAGGTTCTAAGTGGTGGCATCTTTAGTCTAGGAGAAATCTGATCATTTGGAATTTTAGCTGTCAGACGCCCAGTCTCAGGCCCATTGCCTGACACAATAGGCCATTTCCTGAACAACCCTCCCAGTTTCTAACCATTGAGGAAGCAGCCTCAAGTAGCCAGGATTCTAGTGGTGGCATTAGTCGAAAACTGATCATTTGAATTTTATTCAGGCCCCTCAGGCCATTGCCCTGCACAACATTTGCCATTGCTCAAACACCCTCCCAGTTTTAATAGCAGTTTGGAGGAGTTGTCTCTCCAAAAGTAGCCAGGATTTATGTGGCATTTTAGTCTGGGAGAAATCCTATCATTTAGGAATTTAACTACTCAGAGCCCGTCTCAGGCCCATTGCCTGCAGAAAAATTGCCATTTTGGCTTGAAAACCACACCTCCCAGTTCTCTAATAGCAGTTTGGAGGAAGTCATTGTCTCTCAGAAGAACCAGGATTTTGTAGTGGATTTTAGTCTGGGAAAATCCTGATCTATTCGGAATTTTAGCTGCGAGACCAGCCCTCAGGCTCCATGCCCGGACAGGACATTTGCAATTTCTCTGAAAAACCACCCTCCCAGTTTCTTAATAGCAGTTTGGAGGAAGTCATTGTCTCTCCAAAGAGCCGATTCTATGGGGCATTTTAGTCTGGAGAAATCCTGATCTTTCGAATTTTAGCTGTCAGACGCCCAGTCTCAGGCCCATGCCCGGAAGAACATTTGCAATTTTCTCTGAAAACCACACCCTCCAGTTTCTTAATAGCAGTTTGGAGGAAGTATTGTTCTCCAGATCAGCCGGATTTAAGTGGTGCATTTTAGTCTGGAGAAATCCTGATCATTTCTGGAATTTTAGGTGTCAGCCCCAGTCTCAGGCCCATTGCCCTGGACACTAACTAGGCCATTTTCCTGCTGAAAAACAGACCTCCCAGTTTCTAATACCATCTAGGAGGAAGA
>JAREIS010003286.1:2500-11843 GCA_030060385.1 Muscicapa striata striata | reverse complement strand
GGGGCCCCAGTCCCAGCCGAGCCCAGTCCCGGCGCCCAGCGCGCGTGGACCTGCGCTGAGGCGATCTCAAGGGCTGCTGGCCATGAGAGGGCGGGAGAAGCCAAGAGAAAGCGGTACGTTGACGCAGCGAAGGCCTAAACCAGCGCCCTTGGCCCGTGCTCCACGCGCACCGTGCCGTCGGCTCCCATGACGCTACCACTCCCGGGCGCTCGCGAGCGCTTTCCCCCAGCCGCCCGAGCGGCTCAGTAACCTCGCAGCGATCGCACGCCCCGCTGCGCAGCACTGACGCATCGTCGAATGTCTGCCATCACTCGATGGTACTGTTCCGTGCCAGCCATCGGTGACCCGTGGTGCGAATCAGGTGATTCCGAGAGGAGCCGAGAAACGCATCCACATCCGCGAAGGCACGCGGCATAATCATCACTCCGACCTGGGAGCGTGAGATAAAACGGACTTAGGCCCTAATCTGAATGAGCGCCTCCTCTAGCGAGATCCATCGAGGGCAGTCTGGTGCCAGCAAGTCAACTCCACCGCGATCTTGAATTTGTGCACCAGCTGTACAGCCCAGCTGATCTGGGATCGAGCTAGGCGGTCCGCCGACGGAGAGCACGGCTGTCCCAGCCTGCCTCCGGCGCTCGATGCTCTTAGCTGAGGCGCCGCGCAGGACCCCTCTTCTGGAGAAATTAGAGTTCAAGGCTCGTCGCCGCATACGCATTAGAATAATCGGAATAGACTCGTTCTAATTGTGGACTTGGAACGGGCCATGCAGATACGGCCGGCATTTGCATTGAGTCAGCCAGAGGTGAATTCGGACCGGCTGCAAGACGTTCGAGCGGGCATTGCAAGAATGTTTTCATAATCATAAACGTGGAGTTAAGAATCGATATCACGCTGAAGGTTCATTAACGATGCGACTGCAGATCCGGCGGCAGCGTACCCATGACCGCTGGCAGTTCCGAAACCAAGCTTAGTCCGGGGATAGAGTATGCAAATTAAGACCAGGAATTGACGGCAGCCACGAGAGGAGCCTGCTTAATTTTGACTCAACACGGGAAACCTCACCTGCCCGGACACGACAGGATTGACAGATTGAGAGCCTTTTCTCATTCCGTGGGGTGGCGGCACGCTCTAGCTGGGAGCGATTTGTCTGGTAATCCGATAACGAACGAGACTCTGGCATGCTTAACAGTTGCAATTCCTGCTGTCGGCACCAACTTTCAGAGGGACAAGGCAGCCACCCTGAGATTGAGCAATACAGGTCTGTGATGCCTTAGATGTCCTGGCGCACGCGCTACACTGACTGGCTCAGCTAGCACTCCTCCGCCGGCAGGGCGGTAATCTGGAATCCGCATCTGATGGGGATCGGGATTGCAATTCTTCCCTGAACGAGAATTCCTGCAAGGCGGGTCATGCCTGGATTAAGTCCCTGCCCTTGTACACACTCGCCCACGCTACTACTCGATTGATGGTTTAGTGAGGTCTCGATCGGCCCCGCGGGTCGGCCACGGCCCTCTGCCGGAGCGCCGAGAAGACGGCCGAACTGACTATCTAGAGAGCAAAGTCGCAGTTCCGAGGTGAACCCTGGAGGATCATTACCGGGCTGGCGTTCGCCGCGTCGGGTAGTCTGCCGGCCGCGCGGCGGCGTCTTGGCGCTCCGCCTGCTCGCCCCGCTCGCTTCCCGCCGCTGGGCCTGGCGGGTACTGGGGGCACACGCCCTTTCCGCACGGCGGCAGCGTTGCGGCGCGCCCGCGCAAGCAGTCCCAGAGAGAGCTCAAGGCGCGGCACGCCCTGGGGAAAGCGCCTGGCGCGCTGAGCGCCACGCGCGCCACCACCAGGCGCATGGCGGTTCACCCAGCGCCACGCCGGCCGACTGGCATCCGAGGTGGGTGCCTGCCGCCGCCGAGGCGTCTCCCCTGCGCGGTCCGCTGTCGGTCCGTCCCGCCAGAGGGCGGGGACGGTCGGCCTCCAGCCTCGCCACCGCGGCGCCGCAGGCGCGCGCCGAGCCCCCTGAGCCCGGTCCCTTTGGCACGCGAGAGAAAGCCGCCTAGCGGAGGGAGGGTCTCAACGGCCCTTCCAGAGGCGCACCGCCGCCTGCTCGCTCGCCGCGTGGTCTGCTGGGCAGCTGCCGTCAGTCCGGCGTCAGGCGGCGAAAGGCGGAGTGAAGGCGCGGCGGCGGAGGCCTCTGGGCCTGGAGAGGCGTTCCGCCCTTCGCACCGGGAGGGCTTTCTGCCGCCCGGCAACAAAGTCCCGCCCCGCCGAGCGCCCTCGAGCTGACAGAGAACCCAGGCTGGCCTCGGCTGCCCGGTCGCGCCAGGCGTGCCACAGGTAGCGCCACCGCGCGGCGCGACGCTGCGTCCCGGCCGCGTCGCCGTGGCCTCCGGCGGAGGCCCCAGGTTCCGTGGCCGCCACGTGTCCCGCCCTGGTGGGGACGGCCCAGCGGCGCGGTCCTCTCGGCGCAGCTGGGCTATTGAGGGAAACCCTGGCTTGAGGCTGCCGCGGTGGTGGCAGCGGATGTGGGGCGCGCCGCCGGGTGGACGCCTCTGAAGGTGGCGCGGGAAGGGGCCATTGCAGGTCGTTCTCGCCCGGGGTCAGGCATGCGCCCGCCAGGTCCCTGGTCCTCGCGCCACACGCCTGTCGGCGAAGGGCCGCGCGCGGGCGGAGGCTTAAAGACTGGCGGCGCGGCACGCCGCCCGCGGCGGCGGTGGGGGCGCGGCGCAGCGGGTGCGGGGGGGGCGCGGCCCATCCAGGGTGGGGAGCTACTCCCGCCGATCCTGCGGGTCCCACGGCCGCCGGCCTCGGGTGAGTGCCGCCACAACCGCCGCGCTGGGCACCTGTGCCTGGCTGGAGGGGCCTCTGCCCCACTCCTCTGCGGCCCGGTCTCGGCGGAGAGGCCGATCGCGACGCCTGGGCCGACCCGCCGCCTTCGACGGCGACGCCGCAGAGGGCTGCCTCTCGCCTTGCAGCGTCAGCTGGGCGTTGCTGGGCTGGCCAAGGCCTTCTCTTCCTCTCGGCCCACATGTCCTAGCGGTGCAGCCCTGCTAGGCCACGCGCTGCGCTCTTCCTCGACGGCCTTCTCTCGAACGCGCGTGGCGCGCCACTCGCCATCTCTGGCCGACTCGCTTCCCGGCCGGTGAGCGCTGACGGTCCTCCGCTGCCGGAGGCCCGGCAGGCGGAGCTGCGCCGAGCGGGCCGCCGCCAGGTGTTTTTGGGGGACCCCGGAAGGGTTTTGCCGCCCCCGTGGCCCCGGGGGCCCCTGCCCCCCCCCCGCTGCCCTTCCTGGGGCCGCGGGGCCAAAAGGGGGGCGGTGCGGGGGCGGGGCCCCGCCGGTCCCGATGGAAAGGGGGGAGGGGGCGCCCCGGCCAGTGCATTCCGGGGCCGGCCTGAAGGGTCCACGGTGGGGCGGGGGGTCCGAGGGCCCCGGGGTGGGGGGGGTTGCCGACCGGCGGGCCTGGCCCGACCCGGGCCCGCTGGGGCGTCCCCCGGGCTGGGAGGCCCCCCGATTTCCCCTGGGGGGGGTCCGCCCAGGGGGGGCGGGGGCGCGGGGGTTGCCCGCCCGGGGGCGGGGGGGCCGCCGCTGGTTAGGCCGCCCGCGAGTCCGGAGGGGAGGAAGGAAGCAGGGGGGAGGCGCGCCCGCCTGAGGGCGGTGGTCGCCCCGTGAGGAGGCCGGGCGGCCGCGGCCCAGTCCCGTGCGCGCCCAGCGCGCGTGTGACTCTCTTCTTTGAACGCGAGGCCGAGTCTCAAGGCGCGCTGGGGCCCTGAGAGAGAGGCGCGGAAGCGAGAAGCGAGAGAGAGAAAAGAAAAGCGCTCGCGTTGTCCGGCGGTTGTCCGGCGAAAGCTGCGCAGCGGTCCGGCTCCTGGCCCGTGGCGCACGGGAAGGGCGTGCCGCCGGGTCGCTGCCGCCGAGGGCGCCTGCCTCGCCGCGCCGGCGGGTGGGGTAGCTCCGCCGAGGCGCCGCTTCCTGCCCCAGGGGGCCGCCGGCCGCGATGTCGCTGCCCCCTGCCGCTGCCCGTCGCTGCCATGCCGCCACCGTCGTGTCGTGATGAGCGCCCCGCGGGTCGGAGCGGAAAGAGCCGCGGTCAGGTTGGCAGGGCGTTCGCCGGCGGGCGGGCGCTCAAGGCTGCAGGCCGCGGGCGCCGCCGTGGTGGCGGCTACCTGGTTGATCCTGCCAGTAGCATATGCTTGTTCTCAAAGCTTAGCCATGCATGTCTAAGTACACACGGGCGGTACAGTGAAACTGCGAATGGCTCATTAAATCAGTTATGGTTCCTTGGCGCCCTCTCCCGCCCCTTGATAACTGTGGTAATTCTGAGCTAATACATGCGACGAGCGCCGACTCCGGGACGCGTGCATTTATCAGACCAAACCAACCTGGGCCCGCCCGGCAGCTTTGGTGACTCTAGATAACCTCGAGCCGATCGCACGCCCGCTGGCGGCGACGACCCATTCAATGTCTGCCCTATCAATTTTCGATGGTACTGTCTGTGCCTACCATGGTACCACGGGTGACGGGAATCAGGGTTCGTTTCCCGGGAGAGGGAGCCTGAGAAACGGCTACCACATCCAAGGAAGGCAGCAGGCGCGCAATTACCCACTCCCGACCCGGGAGGTAGTGACGAAAATAACAATACAGGACTCTTTCGAGGCCCTGTAATTGGAATGAGCGCACTTTAAATCCTTGAGCGAGGATCCTTTGGGAGGGCAAGTCTGGTGCCAGCAGCCGGTAATTCCAGCTCCAAGAGCATCTTAAAGTTGCTGCAGTTAAAAAGTCGTAGTTGATTTTGGGATCGAGCTGGCGGTCCCCCCAGGCAGCCACCGCCTGTCCCAGCCCCTGCCTCTCGGCGCCGATGCTCTTAGCTGAGCACCTGCGGGCCCGAAGCGCTTACTTGAGAAAATTAGAGTGTTCAAAGCAGGCCGGCCGCCGGCATACTGCAGCTAGGAATAATGGAATAGGACTCCGGTTCTATTTTGTTGGTTTTCGAAACGGGCCATGATTAAGAGGACGTCTGGGCATTCGTATTGTGCCGCTAGAGGTGAAATTTTGGACCGGCGAAAACGCCAGACGAAAGCATTTGCCAAGAATGTTTATTAATCAAGAACGAAAGTCGGAGGTTCAAGACGATCAGATACCGTCGTAGTTCCGACCATAAACGATGCCGACTGGCATCCGGCGCGTTATTCCCATGACCTGGGGCAGTTCCGGGAAACCCAAGTCTTTGGGTTCCGGGGAGTATGGTTGCAAAGCTGAAACTTAAAGGAATTGACGGAAGGGCACCACCAGGAGTGGAGCCTGCGCTTAATTTGACTCAACACGGGAAACCTCACCTGCCCGGGACACGGACAGGATTGACAGATTGAGAGCTCTTTCGATTCCGTGTGGTGGTGCATGGCCGTTCTAGTTGGTGGAGCGATTTGTCTGGTTAATTCCGATAACAACGAGACTCTGGCATGCTAACTAGTACGCGACTCCCGAGCGGTCGGCGTCCAACTTTAGAGGGACAAGTGGCGTTCAGCCACCCGAGATTGAGCAATAACAGGTCTGTGATGCCCTTAGATGTCCGGCCGCACGCGCGCAACTGACTGGCTCAGTTGTGCTACCTCCGCCGGCAGGCGCGGGAACCGCGAACCCTATCTGTGATGGGGATCGGGATTGCAATTCTTCCCGTGAACGAGGATTCCAGTCAAGTGCGGTCATAAGCTCGCTGATTAAGTCCCGCCCTTTGACACACCCGCCGTCGCTACTACCGATTGGATGGTTTAGTGAGGTCCTGGGATCGCCCGGCGGGCTGCCACGGCCCTGCCGGAGCGTCGAGAAGACGGTCGAACTGACTATCTAGAGGAAGTAAAATTTTCGTAACAAGGTTTCGTAGGTGAACCGCGGAAGGATCATTACCGGTGGGCTGGCGTCTGCCGCTGCCGGGTTAGTCCGCCGCCGCGCGGCGGCGCTTGGCGCCCGCCTCGTTCGACGCTCGGCTTCTCGCCGGGCCGGCCGGCGGTACGGGGCCACACGCCCTTCCACGCTGCGGCGCGTTACGCCGCGGGCGCGTGCAGTCCCCGAGAGAGTCTCGAAGGCGCGCGGCACGCTCCCGGGGAAAGGCGCTCGGCGCGGCGAAGCGCCACGCGCGCCACCACCGTGCAGTGCGGGGGCTCACCCCGCGCTACACCGCGCGCGCGACCGGCATCCAGCTGGCGCTGCTCGCCGCCGCCGAGGCTGCGTTTCCCCTGCGCCGGTCCGCTGTCGGTCCGTCCCCGCCAGAGGGCGGGGACGGCCGCCTCCAGCCTCGCCACGCGGCGTCGCGCGGGCGCGCCCGAGTCTCCCGAGCCCGGCCTCTTTGGCACGCGCGAGAGAAAGCCGTCCGTGTGCGGGAGGGAGGGCCTCGGCACGGCCCTCCCAGAGGCGCAGCCCCGCCGCCTGCCCTCGCTCTCGTCCGCCGGCGACGGCCGCCGCAGGCGCCGCACCGTCCGGCGGCCGAGGCCAAAGCGGGAGTGAAAAAGGCGCGAGGGGCGCGGGAAGGCCTCTGGGGCTCGAGGAGGCGGCTCCTCCGCCCCTTCCGCACCGGGAGGCTTTGCTGCCGCCGGCAACAAAGCCCGCCCGGCCGAGGGCCCTCGAGCGACAGAGGAACTCCAAGGGCTGGGCCTCCGGCGTTCGGTCGCGCCTCAGGGCGACAGCGTGAGCGCCCAGCGGCGCGGCGGCGACGGCGCTGGCGGTCCTCGCCCGTGCCGCGCGGCCTTCCGGGCGGGGGCGCGAGGTTCTCGTGGCCGCGCCGTGTCCCCGCGCTGGTGGGGACGGCCCGAGCGCGCGGTCCTCTCGGCGCAGCGCGGCTACTGAGGGAAACCCGGCCCGAGAAGGGCTGCCGGTGGTGGCAGCGGATGGTCGGGCGCGCCCCGCTGTGGACGCTCCCGAAGGTGGCAGCGGGGAGGCACCCGGTGGGGCCATTGCAGGTCGTTTCCTGCCCCAGGGTCAGGTACTAGCGCTCCGCGCCCGGCGGGTCCCTCGGTCCTCGGCGTCGTCACACGTCTGTCGGGCTGAAAGGGCCGCGCCGGGGCCGGGCGGAGGTTTAAGACTGGCGGCGCGGCACGCCGCGCGGCGGGCGGTGGCGGCGGCGGCGCAGGGTGCCGGGCGGTGGCGCGGCGCCATCCAGGGTGGGAGCTACTCCCGCCGATCCCCTGCGGTGGTGTCCGTTGCACGCCGGTCTCGCTGGTGTCGGCGTCCGCCGCGTCCAGCCGCAGGCACCGTGCCGTGCCGGGAGGGGCTCCTGCCCCACCCTCTCTGCGGCCCGGTCTCGGCGGAGAGGCGCATCGCGGACGCCGCGGGGCCGACCTCGCCGCCCGACACGGCGACGCTGGCAGAGGGCGCGGCCCTCTGCCTTGCTCTCAGCTGCGGGGTCGTGGCCGCCGGGGCCGCCGCGCTCTCTCTTCCTCTCGGCCGCCGCCACGGTCCGTGCGGCGCCGCGTCAGCCACGCGACCGTGCCTCTTCCCTCGACGGCCTTCTCTCGAACGCGCCGATGGCGGCCACCGGCCATCTCTGGCCGGACCGCCTCCCGGCCGGGTGAGCGCCGACGGTCCCTCCGCTTGCCGGAGGCCCGGCGAGTGCGGCGCCCGCGCCGAGCGGCGCGTCGTCGCTCGGCGAGTGTCCCTCCGGGACGGTCGGCCGGAAGGTGCCCGCCGTCGCCGGCGGCCGTCCGGCCCGGGCCCTGCCCCGTCGCTCCCCGTTGCCCTTCCTGGCCGCGTGTGGGCCAAAGCGGGCGTGGCGGTGCGGCTGCGGGGCGCCCCGCCCGGTCCCCGAGTGGAAACGAGGGACTGGCGCGTTGCCCGGCTCAGTGCCGTAGGCCCGCCGCTGGCGCGTGCTCGCGGAAGGGGTCCCGACGGTGCTGGCGGCGTGCGGTCCCGGAGTGCGGCCCGGTGGCGGTGGGTCTTGCCACCGGCAGGCCTGGCGCGCGACCCCGGGCCTGGGTCTGGCGGCGCGCCTCCGGCGTCGGTGGCGGAGTGCGGCCGGACTCTCACCTTCGGGCGGGGCGGTCCCGCGCCAGGGGTTGCGCCGGGGAGGTGGCCGCCGTGCGGTGTCTCGGTGTCGAAGGCCGCTGGAGAAGCCGGCCGCGTGGTTGAGGCGGCGGCGTTCCGCGAGTCCGTGGATCGGTCGAGGGGGAAGCGAGCGCGAGCGGGCCGACGGTCGCGCCCCGGGCCTCGAGGCGCGTGTCGCCCCGTGAGCGAGGTCGGGCGGGCCGCTGTGCCCTCGCGGTCCGGTGCGCTGCCGTGCAAAAAGCTCTCCGGCGGAGATCGGGCCGAGCCTGGCGCCTGGGCCGCCGAAGGACGGCATGCGAGGCGGGCGTCTCCCTGCGGGGGAGGCGGTCGGGGCGCGGGTCCCCCGCCTTTTGCCGACCTTCGGAGCGTTTAGTGGGAATTTTTTTCCCCCTTTCCTCCTCCGCTCGGTGTGCTCGATGGTCGAAGGCGGCGCCCCGCTCCCTGCCAAAGAAAGGGCCGCTCACGCGAGCGGTCCCGCCCTCCGCTGCACGGTCGGTGCCGAAAGCCAGACAACTCTTAGCGGTGGATCACTCGGCTCGGCGTCGATGAAGAACGCAGCTAGCTCGAATTAATGTGAATTGCAGGACACATTGATCATCGACACTTCGAACGCACTTGCGGCCCCGGTTCCTCGGCTACGCCTGTCTGAGCGCCGCTGACGATCAATCGCCGTCCGGGCGCCAGCCCCGGCGGCGCGGCTGGGGTTGCCTCGCAGGTCCGTTGCCCGCGGTCGCGGCGGCGGTGCTCGGCCGGTGGCCGGAGGGGAAGGCCCGGTGTGGGTGTCGCGAGGAAGCGTTTCGGCGGCCTGACCTCTCCCTGCGGTGTCCCGGTGGGCTTTTCGTCGTCCTCGTTGCCGCAGCAGGGCCTTCGTCCCTAAATGCAGACTCGGGAGCGCCCGTAGCTTCCGCTCCCGGAACGAGCGCTGGGTCGGAGCTCGTCTTGCCGGGGCCGTGCCAGCGGTGCGGCAGCGGCCGGGAGAGGCAGAGACGGCGTCAAGACGCCGCCGGGCCGAGAGAGAGAGGGGCGAGAGAGAGGCGAGGCGCGGCCTCGCCCGGGCTCCACCCCGTGCGGGCGGCTGTTGCGGGTGGGTACCCGTGGGTACCGTGCCGTGCTGCCCGCGGCACGCGAGGTGCGAGCGCCGGGGATGGGGCTGACCCTCCTCCTTTCCCCGACCCCGCTCTGTCGTCGTCCCCGGGCGCGCCGAGGCGTCGCATTTCGCTCTCCCGCCGAGGCTGCCGCACGCCGCCCTGCCGGCCGGTCCCCGTCGGGCCGTCTCTGCCGCGCTCTCCTTCGGTTCTCGTCTCCGGGCTGGGAGTCTCCGTC
>JAREIS010003276.1:0-15890 GCA_030060385.1 Muscicapa striata striata | reverse complement strand
TTTGGTTTTCAACCCGGCTCTCGGGGTTAATCCCGGGTTTAATCCCAGGCCCAGCTCTGCTCAGAGCTGCTGAGGGGGGCCCCAGGGGCCGCTGGTGCTGGTGGGGGCCGGGCCCCTGCCCCCAAACCCCGCTGGGGGCTGAGGTGGGACAGACTGGGAGGGACTGGGAAAGGGACTGGGAGGGGACTGGGAGGGGACTGGGAGGGGCGGGGGAGGGACTGGGACAGACGGGGAAAGGGACTGGGATGGGACGGGGAAGGGACTGGGAGGGGACTGGGATGGGACTGGGATGGCCCGGGGGACACGGGGGGGGATTTTGGGATGGACTAAAAAGGGACTGGGATGGGACTGGATGGACTGGGATAAAACTGGGATGGACTGGGAGGGACTGGGATGGGACGGGGAATGGAAACTGGGTTTGGACGGGGGGGGGAACTGGGATGGACTGGGAGGGAAACTGGGATGGGACTGGGAGGACTGGGAAAAGGGACTGGGATGGACTGGGAGGAGGGGGGGGGGAACTGGGGGGGACTGGGAGGGAACTGGGATGGCCCGGAACTGGGAGGGAATGTCCCCATGTCCCTGTCCCCATGTCCCTGTCCCCATGTCCCTGTCCCTGTCCCCATGTCCCTGTCCCTGTCCCCATGTCCCTGTCCCCATGTCCCTGTCCCTGTCCCCATGTCCCTGTCTCTGTCCCCATGTCCCTGTCCCCATGTCCCTGTCTCTGTCCCCATGTCAATGTCTCTGTCCCCATGTCAATGTCTCTGTCCCCATGTCCCTGTCCCTGTCCCTGTCCCCATGTCCCTGTCCCTGTCCCCATGTCCCTGTCCCTGTCCCCATGTCCCTGTCCCATGTCCCTGTGCCCATGTCCCTGTCCCCATGTCCCTGTGCCTGTCCCCATGTCCCTGTCCCTGTCCCCATGTCCCTGTCCCCATGTCCCTGTCCCCATGTCCCTGTCCCTGTCCCCATGTCCCTGTCCCCATGTCCCTGTCCCCATGTCCCTGTCCCTGTCCCTGTCCCCATGTCCCTGTCCCCATGTCCCTGTCCCCATGTCCCTGTCCCCATGTCAATGTCCCTGTCCCCATGTCCCTGTGCCCATGTCCCTGTCCCCATGTCAATGTCCCTGTCCCTGTCCCCATGTCCCTGTCCCCATGTCCCTGTGCCCACGTCCCTGTCCCCATGTCCCTGTCTCTGTCCCCATGTCTCCCCAGTGTCCCCATGTCCCCAGTACCCCAATATCAGTGCCCCCAATTGATACAATATACCCAATATCACATGTCCCCATGCCCCCAAAAGTGCCCCCAAATGCCCCCCAATGTCCCCAGTGCCCCCCAAATTCCAAAATGTCCCCAGTGTCACAGTGTCCCCATGTCCCCATGTCCCTTTGCCCCCCATGTCCCAATGTAAAAATGTCCCCATGCCCCCCTTTCCTGTCCCCCTGCCCCCACTGTCCCACTGTCCCCACGTCCCCTCGTCCCCCTACCCCCCTGTCCCCATGTCCCCTGTCCCTGTCCCCCCTGTCCCCCTGTCCCAATGCCCCCCAATTTATCCCCCTTGTCCCACTGTCCCCACTGCCCCTCCCCCTGTCCCCCCTGTCCCCAAGTGCCCCCCTCTGTCCCTGTCCCCAGGCACGGTCTGTGATTTCCGTCTCCCCTTTGGGGCGTCTTTTTGCCCGGGCGCGCCATCGTGGCCGTGAACCCCCCCCGACCGGGAGCAGCTGCTCCCCTCGGACGTCTTCTGGAAACCCGGCGGGCCCGTGCAGGGTGGGTTTTTGGGAGTCAAAATAGAAATTTGGGGAAAAAAATGAGAAAATTTTGGGTCAAAATTGAAAATTTGGGGTCAAAATGCAAATTTGGGGTCAACGTGGAAATTTTTGGCAATTTTTGGCGATTTTAGGTCAAACCGCGCTGCTGCGCACTCGGACGTGTTCAAACCGGCGGGCGTGCAGGGTAAAGTTTTGGGGGTCAAAATGAGGGAGGAAAAAGTAAAAATTTGGGGTCAAAAGGGAGGTCAAAATGTTGAAATATGGAAAAAAGAGAACTTTGGGGTGAACGCGGCAATTTTGGTCGAACCGCGGCGGGATTGGGCGTGTTCTGGAGCCCTTCATTTGAGGGTGTTTTTTTGGGGTTGGGGGTAATTTAATTTGGGAAAAAGGGAAAAATTGGGAAAAAATGAGAAAATTTGTGTAAAAATGGAAATTTGGGTAAAAAGAGAAAATTTGGATAAAAAACGGCAATTTTGGTCAAACCTGACCTGAATTCGGGGTGTTCGACCCACTTGCAGGGTGAGGGGACACGGGGGGGTGAAATTTGGAAAAAAGTGAAAATTTGGGGTCAAAATGTTGAAATTTGGTCAAATGGAAAATTTGGGAAAAAGAGAAAATTTGGGTCGAACGGGGGTGCAAGTCAAACGGCGACCGGCGTGTTCTGGAACCCCGGGCGGCCGTGCGGGGTGGGGAAAAAAAATCAGGTTTTTGGGGAAAAGGAGGAATTTGGGAAAAATGTGAAAATTTGGGAAAGATGAGAAAATTTGAGGAAAAATGGAAAATTTGGGTAAAAATGGGAAATTTTGAAAATTTTTTACGATTTTGGCCCAAACCATGACCGGGGGAATTCAGGTTCTGGACCCCCTCGCTGTGTTGGACAGGGGTGGGTTTTTGGGGACTGAAACTGGGATTTGAACACAAACGGGATTTGGGGTAAAAAGGGAAATTTGGGGTCGGGAAATGTGACCTGGGACATTTTGGGGTCCCCCAGGTGACATTTGGGTTGTTCGGGACATTTTTGGGTCTTTTGGTACATTTTGGGGTTCCCATGGTGACATTTTGGGGTTTCTCTGGTGACATTTTGGGGGTTTCCCAGGTGACAGGGATCCCCGGTGACATTTGGGGTCCCCAGGTGACACTCTGGGTCCCCGGTATTTTGGGGTTTTCCCCAGGTGACATTTGGGTGTCTCTAGTGACACTTTGGGGTCCTTTAGGTGCCCTTTTGGGGTCTCGGTGACATTTGGGTCCCATGGTGACATTTGGGGTCCCAGGTACCTCTGGGTCCCCGTGCAACATCGGTCCCAGGTGACTTTGGGGGTTCAGGTGACATTTGGAGTTCCATGGTGACATTTTGGGTCCCATGGTGACCTCTGGGGTTCCCCAATGACACTTTGGGTTTTTGTTGACATTTGGACTTTCCATGGACACTTTGGAGTTTATGACATTGGGTCCCCTACGGTGACACTCTAGGGTACCCAGGTGACATTTGGGTCCCCAGGTGACACTCTGGTGCGGTGACATTTAAGTTGGTGACATTTGGGGTCCCCAGGTGACACCCCTGGGTCCCACGGTGACACTCTGGGGTTCCGTGACATTGGTTCCCCAGGTGACATTTGGGTGCCCAAGTGTATTTGGGACCCCAGGTGACATTTAGAAGTTTAGGTGACATTTGGGTCCCGGTAATTTGGGGACCCCAGGTGACTTTTGGGGACCCAGGTATTTTGGGGACCCCAGGTGACATTTGGGACCCCCAGGTGACTTTTGGGGACAGGTGACATTTGGGACCCCCAGGTGACATTGGGGACCCAGGTGACATTTGGGCCCCCAGGGACATTTGGGGACCCCAGGTGACATTTGGGTCCCCAGGTGACACTCGGGGGCCCGGTGACATTAGGGTCCCCGGGACATTAGGGACCCCAGGTGACATTTGGGGACCCCCAGGTGACATTTGGGGTGCCCAGGTGACATTTGGGTGCCCAGGTGACATTTGGGCCCCCCAGGTGACATTTGGGTGCCCAGGTGACATTTGGGGACCCCATGGGCTTTGGGCCAGGTGACCCCGCCTCTGGTGGCTGGCCCGGGCCTGCCAGGGCCTCTCGTGTCCCCAGGGGGCTGCAGCGGCTGGGGACAGAGGGGGGCAGGGAGCCCGGGGCCGGTGAGGGGACAGGGGCCCACGGGGACAGGGGCCCAGGGGACGGGGGAAATGGGAGGACAGGGACAGGAACCGGGGCCGTGGGGGGACAGGGACGGGGGACAGGGACAGGAGACACAGAACTGGTGGGGGGAACGGGGACAGGGAAGGGACAGGGACAGGG
Organism: Muscicapa striata striata; assembly: GCA_030060385.1. Lineage (NCBI taxonomy): Eukaryota > Metazoa > Chordata > Aves > Passeriformes > Muscicapidae > Muscicapa > Muscicapa striata. The sequence goes on along the minus strand of JAREIS010003276.1, from coordinate 11,810 downwards.
AGCCCGGGGAACCGGTGGGGGACGGACGGGGACAGGGGACGGGGGACAGGGGACAGGGACAGGGGACAGGGACGGGGACAGGGGGAGACCGGAACCGGGGGGGGGACAGGGGGACAGGACGGGGACAGGGGACGGGGGACGGGGGGACAGGGGACAGGACATGGGGACGGGGACAGGGGACGGGGACAGGGGACACAGAACCGGTGAGGGACAGGGGACAGGGGACAGGGACAGGGGACAGGGGGACAGGGGGACAGGGGGAACGGGGACATGGGGACAGGGGACAGGGGACGGGGGACAGGGGGACAGGGACAGGGGACGGGGGATGGGGACCACGGGGACAGGGGGACACGGGACATGGGAAAAGGGGGACACGGGACACGGGCCCGGTGAGGGACGGGGGACAGGGAAAAGGGGCAGAGGGCCGGGGAACCCGTGAGGGGACAGGGGGACAGGACAGGGACGGGGGGGACAGGGGGACAGGGGCCCGGGAACCGGTGAGGGAACACCGGGACAGGGGGACAGGGGGCCGGGGTTGGGGACATTGAGGGTTGGGACACTGGGGACACTGGGGGATTGGGGACAGGGGGGACATTGGGGACATGGGGACAGGGGACAAGGGGGATTAGGGACACTGGGACATTGGGGGACTGGGGACATGGGGACATTGGGGGATTAGAGTTGGGGACACTGGAGGCATTGGGGACACTGGGGACACTGGGGAGTTCTGGTTGGGGACACTGGGGCCTGGGACGGGGACACTGGGGACATTGGGGACACTGGGGACATTGGGGATATTGGGGGATTGGGATTGGGGACACTGGGGGCATGGGGACACTGGGGACATTGGGACATTGGGGACACTGGGGACACTGGGGAGTTCTGGTTGGGGACATTGGGGCCTGGGACGGGGGACACTGGGGACAGGAGTGAGGACATTTGGGATAGGTGGGGACAGGCGTGGTGACAGGGGGACATTGGGAGGGGACACTGGGGACAGGGACAGGGGTGGCATTGGGGGGTTGGGAATCCCATCCTCAAATTTGGGGCCACCCCCTCGTTGGTAATTTTGGATATTTTAGGGTCCCCATTGGTAATTTGGATATTTTGGGTCCCTCATTGGTAATTTTGGGTATTTTGGGTCCCTCTCTGCACATTTGTTATGTTTGGGTTCAGTCACTGTGTATTTTATTTTGGATATTTTGGGGTCCCTCATTTTGGGGTCCCTCACCCCCTCACTGGTAATTTTGGGTATTTTGGGGTCCCCACTGCACATTTTGGATATTTTGGGGTCCCCCATTGGTAATTTTAAGGTATTTTGGGGTCCCCCTTGTACATTTGGCTATTTTGGGGTCCCTCACTGTGTATTTTGGATATTTTGGGGTCCCTCACTGTGTATTTTGGATATTTTGGGGTCTCTCCCTGCACATTTTGGTATTTTTAGGTTCAGTCACTGTGTATTTGATTTTGGATATTTTGGGGTCCTTCACTTTGGGGTCCCTCACCCCCTCCTTGGTAATTTTGGATATTTTGGGGTCCCCCTGTACATTTGGATATTTTGGGGCTTGCGCCCCTTGTACATTTGTATATTTTGGGGTCCCCCATTGGTAATTTTGGATATTTTGGGGTCCCCCACTGGGTATTTTAGGTATTTTGGGGTCCCCCATTGGTAATTTTGGGTATTTTGGGTCCCTCTCTGCACATTTTGGTATGTTTGGGTTCAGTCACTGTGTATTTTATTTTGGATATTTTGGGGTCCCTCATTTTGGGGTCCCTCACCCCCTCACTGGTAATTTTGGGTATTTTGGGGTCCCCCACTGCACATTTGGATATTTTGGGGTCCCCCATTGGTAATTTGGGTATTTTGGGGTCCCCCTTGTACATTTTTTATTTTGGGGTCCCTCACTGTGTATTTTGGATATTTTGGGGTCCCTCACTGTGTATTTTGGATATTTTGGGGTCTCTCCTGCACATTTTGGTATTTTTTGGTTCAGTCACTGTGTATTTGATTTTGGATATTTTGGGGTCCTTCACTTTGGGGTCCCTCACCCCCTCCTTGGTAATTTTGGATATTTTGGGGTCCCCCTGTACATTTGGATATTTTGGGGTCGCCCCCTTGTACATTTGTATATTTTGGGGTCCCCCATTGGTAATTTTGGGTATTTTGGGGTCCCCCTTGTACATTTGGCTATTTTGGGGTCCCTCACTGTGTATTTTGGATATTTTGGGGTCCCCCACTGTGTATTTTGTTATGTTTGGGTTCAGTCACTGTGTATTTTATTTTGGCTATTTTAGGGTCCCCCATTGGTAATTTTAGGTATTTTGGGTCCCTCTCTGCACATTTTGGTATTTTTGGGTTCAGTCACTGTGTATTTGATTTTGGATATTTTGGGGTCCCTCATTTTGGGGTCCCTCACCCCCTCACTGGTAATTTTGGATATTTTGGGGTCCCCATTGGTAATTTTGGATATTTTGGGGTCCCCCACTGGGTATTTTGGATATTTTGGGGTCCCTCACCTCATTGGTAATTTTGGATATTTTTGGGGTCCCCCTCATACATTTTGGTATTTTGGTGTCCCTCACCCCCTCATTATACATTTGTATATTTTGGGGTCCCCCATTGGTAATTTTGGATATTTTAGGGTCCCCACTGTGTATTTTGGATATTTTGGGGTCCCCCACTGTGTATTTGTTATGTTTGGGTTCAGTCACTGTGTATTTTATTTTGGCTATTTTGGGGTCCCCATTGGTAATTTTAGGTATTTTGGGTCCCTCTCTGCACATTTTGGTATTTTTGGGTTCAGTCACTGTGTATTTGATTTTGGATATTTTAGGGTCCCTCATTTTGGGGTCCCTCACCCCCTCACTGGTAATTTTGGCTATTTTGGGGTCCCCCACTGTACATTTTGGATATTTTGGGGTCCCCCATTGGTAATTTTGGGTATTTTGGGGTCCCCCCACTGTGTATTTTGGATATTTTGGGGTCCCTCACCCCCTCATTGGTAATTTTGGATATTTTGGGGTCCCCCCCTTGTACATTTTGGCTATTTTGGGGTCCCTCACTGTGTATTTTGGATATTTTGGGGTCCCCCACTGCACATTTTAGGTATTTTTGGGGTCCCTCCTGGTACATGTTGTACATTTTGGGGTCCCTCTCTGCACGTTTTGGGTATTTTGGGGTCCCCCACTGTGTATTTTGGATATTTTTGGGGTCCCTCTCTGCACATTTGGATATTTTTGGGGTCTCTCCCTGTACATTTTGGATATTTTGGGGTCACTCCCTGTACATTTTGTTATGTTTGGGTTCAGTCACTGTGTATTTTATTTTGGGTATTTTGGGGTCCCTCTCTGCACATTTTGTACATTTTGGGGTCCCCCCCTGTACATTTTGTACATTTTGGGGTCCCCCACTGTGTATTTTGGATATTTTGGGGTCCCTCACTGTGTATTTTGGATATTTTGGGGTCTCTCCCTGTACATTTTGTTATGTTTGGGTTCAGTCACTGTGTATTTTATTTTTGGGTATTTTGGGGTCCCCCTGTACATTTAGCTATTTTGGGGTCCCTCTCTGCACATTTTGTACATTTTGGGGTCCCCCCCTGTACATTTTGGATATTTTGGGGTCGCCCCCTGTACATTTTGGCTATTTTGGGGTCCCCCACTGTACATTTTGTACATTTTGGGGTCCCTCACTGCACATTTTGTACATTTTGGGGTCCCTCACTGTGTATTTTGTACATTTTGGGGTCCCCCCCTGTACATTTTGTACATTGTGGGGTCCCCCCCTGTACATTTTGGATATTTTGGGGTCGCCCCTGTACATTTAGCTATTTTGGGGTCCCCCCTGTACATTTGGATATTTTGGGGTCCCCCACTGTGTATTTTTAGCTATTTTGGGGTCCCTCTCTGTACATTTTGGATATTTTGGGGTCCCCCACTGTGTATTTTGGATATTTTGGGGTCCCCCACTGTACATTTTGGATATTTTGGGGTCTCTCCGTGTACATTTTATGTTTGGGTTCAGTCACTGTGTATTTTATTTTGGCTATTTTGGGGTCCCTCCTTGTACATTTTGTACATTTTGGGGTCCCTCCCTGTGTATTTTGTACATTTTGGGGTCCCCCACTGTACATTTTGGGGTCCCCCCCTGTACATTTGGTACATTGTGGGGTCCCCCGCCATGTCCCCCGTGTCCCCAGGGCCAAGGCGGCCCGTGCCCCCCGTGTCACCTGAACCCGCTGCTGCTGCTGCAGGCCTGGAGCGGCTGCTGCCCCCGCGCAGCTGCTGGTGGCCGACCAGGCGGCGACCGTGTGGCCACGGCCGCGCGTGCAGTGCGGCCACGGGGACCGAGGGCATGGCTGGACCCAGGTGGGGACATTGGGGACATTGGGGACACTGGGGACACTGGGGATACTGGGGACATTGGGGACATTGGGGACACTGGGGACACTGGGGACACTGGGGACACTGGGGACACTGGGGACACGGCCGCGTGCAGTGCGGCCACGGGGACCCCGGGCCTGGCTGGACCCAGGTGGGGACACTGGGGGACACTGGGGACACTGGGGACACTGGGGACACTGGGGACATTGGGGACACTGGGGACACTGGGGGCACTGGGGACACTGGGGACATTGGGGACATTGGGGACATTGGGGACACTGGGGACACTGGGGGCACTGGGGACACTGGGGACACTGGGGACACTGGGGACATTGGGGACATTGGGGACATTGGGGACACTGGGGGCACTGGGGACACTGGGGGCACTGGGGACACTGGGGACATTGGGGACACTGGGGACACTGGGGACATTGGGGACATTGGGGACACTGGGGACATTGGGGACACTGGGGACACTGGGGACACTGGGGACATTGGGGACACTGGGGACACTGGGGACACTGGGGACACTGGGGATACTGGGGACATTGGGGACATTGGGGACATTGGGGACACTGGGGACACTGGGGGCACTGGGGACACTGGGGACACTGGGGACATTGGGGACACTGGGGACACTGGGGACACTGGGGACACTGGGGACATTGGGGACATTGGGGACATTGGGGACACTGGGGACACTGGGGACATTGGGGACACTGGGGACACTGGGGACACTGGGGACACTGGGGACACTGGGGACACTGGGGACACTGGGGACACTGGGGACATTGGGGGACACTGGGGGCACTGGGGACACTGGGGGCACTGGGGACACTGGGGACACTGGGGACATTGGGGACATTGGGGGACACTGGGGGACACTGGGGACACTGGGGACATTGGGGGACACTGGGGACACTGGGGACATTGGGGACACTGGGGACACTGGGGACATTGGGGACATTGGGGACACTGGGGACACTGGGGACACTGGGGACATTGGGGACACTGGGGACACTGGGGACACTGGGGACACTGACACTGGGGACACTGGGGACACTGGGGACACTGGGGACACTGGGGACACTGGGGGCACTGGGGACACTGGGGACACTGGGGACACTGGGGACACTGGGGACATTGGGGACACTGGGGACATTGGGGGACACTGGGGACACTGGGGACACTGGGGACACTGGGGACACTGGGGACACTGGGGACATTGGGGACACTGGGGACACTGGGGACATTGGGGGGGACACTGGGGACATTGGGGACACTGGGGACACTGGGGGGACACTGGGGACACTGGGGACATTGGGGACATTGGGGACACTGGGGACACTGGGGACATTGGGGACATTGGGGACACTGGGGACATTGGGGACACTGGGGACACTGGGGACACTGGGGACACTGGGGACACTGGGGACACTGGGGACACGGCCGCGTACACGGTGCGGCCACGGGGGCCAAGGGCGTGGCTGGACCCGGGTACAGCCACACGGGGACACTGGGGACATTGGGGACACTGGGGACACGGTCACCCCCTGCTGTGACAGCTTGGGGACACGTGGGGAAACACAGGGACACTTGGGGACAGCTTGGGGACATGTGGGGACACTTGGGGACGTGGGGACACAGCCACCCCCTGCTGAGACAGTTTGGGGACACATGGGGACACACAGGGACATGTGGGGACATGGCCACTCCCTGCCGAGACAGCCTGGGGACACGGCCAGACCCCATGGGGACAGTGCAGGGACAAGTGGAGACACTTGGGGACGTGTGGGGACACCTGGGGACACGGCCACACCCTGCAGGAACAGCTTGGGGACACGGCCAGGCCCCATGGGGCAGTGCGGGGACACCTGGGGACATGGCTGGTGTGGTGGCACTGGTGTCCCTCTGTCCCCTGTGTCCCCGCTGTCCCAGTGGCACTGATGTCCCCATGCCCCCGTGTCCCTGGTGCTGGCCCCAGTGCGGTGGCACTGATGTCCCCGTGTCCCCTGTGTCCCTGGTGCTGTCCCCAGTACTGGTGGCACTCATGTCCCCTGTGTCCCTGGTGCTGTCCCCAGCGTGGTGGCACTGATGTCCCCGTGTCCCCTGTGTCCCTGGTGCTGTCCCCAGCGCGGTGGCACTCATGTCCCCGTGTCCCCAGCGCGGTGGCACTCATGTCCCCGTGTCCCCAGCGCTGGTGGCACTCATGTCCCCGTGTCCCCTCAGGTCCCTTTGGCACGCTGGGCGTGGGCGGAGGATTCGCGCTCGGGGCCAAACTCTGCCGGCCCGAGGCTGAGGTGACACCTTGGGGACACTGGGGGGACATTGGGGGGACATTGGGGGGACATTGGGGGGCATGGGGACAGTGGGGACACCTTGGGGACACTGGGGGGACACTGGGGACAGTGGGGGGACATTGGGGGGCATGGGGACAGTGGGGACACTGGGGGGACACTGGGGGATCATGGGGACACTGGGGATGTTGGGGGGCATGGGGACAGTGGGGACAGTGGGGGGACATTGGGATGTTGGGGGGGACATTGGGGACAGTGGGGGGACATTGGGGGACACTAAGGGCAATGGGGACATTTGGTACATTGGGACATTGGGGACAGTGAGGGGACAGTGAGGGGATTGGGGACATTGGGGGACATTGGGGACGCTGGGAGGGCCGTAGGGTCCCTGTGGCAGCCTGGGTGACACAGGTGACACAGGTGACATCCCCAGGTGTGGGTGCTGTACGGGGACGGGTCACTCGGCTTCAGCCTGATGGAGTTCGACACCTTCGTGCGCCACAAGGTCACTGTCACTGTCACCTGTCACTGTCACTGTCACTGTCACCTGTCACTGTCACCGTCACTGTCACCGTCACTGTCACCTCACTGTCACTGTCACCTCACTGTCACTGTCACCTCACTGTCACTGTCACCGTCACTGTCACCTCACTGTCACTGTCACCTGTCACTGTCACCTGTCAGTGTCAGTGTCACTGTCACCTCATTGTCACTGTCACCTCACTGTCACTGTCACTGTCACTGTCACCTCATTGTCACTGTCACCGCCACTGTCACCTCACTGTCACTGTCACTGTCACCTGTCACTGTCACCTCACTGTCACTGTCACCTCATTGTCACTGTCACTGTCACCTCACTGTCACCTCACTGTCACTGTCACTGTCACTGTCACCTCCTTGTCACTGTCATTGTCATTGTGAAACTGTCACTGTCACCTCATTGTCACCTCATTGTCACCTAATTGTCATCATCATTGTCACCTCCCTGTCACTGTCACCTCATTATCACCTGTCACTGTCATTTTCACCTCATTGTCATCTGTCGTTGTCACCTCATTGTCATTGTGAACCTGTCACCTAATTGTTACCATCGTTGTCACTGTCACCTGTCGTTGTCACTGTCATTGTCACCTGTCATTGTCACTGTCACTGTCATACTCACTGTGTCACTGTCACCTGCCACTGTCACCTCACTGTCACTGTCACTGTCATTATCACCTGTCACCTGACCCTGTCACCATCCCTGCGGTGCCACCTGTCCCCCCCGTCCTTGTCCCTGGGGTGTCACCTGTCCCTCTCCCAGGGGTGGGACCTGTCCCTGTGTCACCCGTGTCCCCTCTGTCCCCAACATCCCCATTCCTCTGTGTCCCAGCTGTGTCACCCCCCGTCCCTGTGTCACCCTGTCCCTGTGTCATCCTGTCTGTCTCTGTCCCCGTGCCCTCGTGTCACCCTGTCCCTGTCCCCATGCCCCCGTGTCACCCTGTCCCTGTGTCACGCTGTCCCTGTGTCACCCCTCTCTGTCCCTGTCCCCGTGTCCTCGTGTCACTGTGTGTGTCCCTGTCCCCATGTCACCATGTGTGTCCCTGTCCCCGTGTCCCCGTGTCACTGTGTCGCTGTCCCCGTGTCCCCGTGTCACTGTGTGTGTCGCTGTCCCCGTGTCACTGTGTGTCCCCGTGTCCCCATGTCACTGTGTGTCCCTGTGTCGCTGTCCCCGTGTCCCCATGTCCCTGTCCCCGTGTCCCCGTGTCCCTGTCCCCGTGCCCCCGTGTCACTGTGTCGCTGTCCCCATGTCACTGTGTGTCCCCGTGTCCCCGTGTCACTGTGTGTTGCTGTCCCCGTGTCCCTGTCACTGTGTCGCTGTCCCCGTGTCACTGTGTGTCCCCGTGTCGCTGTCCCCCTGTCCCCGTGTCACTGTGTGTGTCGCTGTCCCCGTGTCACTGTCGCTGTCCCCATGTCCCCGTGTCCCTGTCCCCATGTCCCCGTGTCCCTGTCCCCATGTCCCTGTGTCGCTGTCCCCGTGTCACTGTCCCTGTCCCCGTGTCCCCGTGTCACTGTGTGTCCCTGTGTCGCTGTCCCCATGTCCCCGTGTCACTGTCGCTGTCCCCGTGTCACTGTCGCTGTCCCTGTGTCGCTGTCCCCATGTCCCCGTGTCACTGTCGCTGTCCCCATGTCCCCGTGTCCCTGTCCCCATGTCCCCGTGTCCCTGTCCCCATGTCCCCGTGTCACTGTCGCTGTCCCCGTGTCACTGTCGCTGTCCCCATGTCCCCGTGTCGCTGTCCCCGTGTCACCGTCGCTGTCCCCAGGTGCCGGTGATCGCTCTCGTGGGCAATGACGCCGGCTGGACCCAGATCAGCCGCGAGCAGCTCCCCCTGCTGGGCAGCGCCGTGGGCTGCAGGCTGGCCTACAGCGGTGAGTGACCACTGACCAACTGACCACTGAGTGACCACTGAGTGACCACTGACCACTGAGTGACCAACTGACCCATAGTGACCACTGAGTGACCCCTGAGTGACCCCTGACCCACAGTGAGCACAGCCTGTGACACCGGGCACTGCAGCTCCCCCTGCTGGGCAGCGCCGTGGGCTGCAGGCTGGCCTACAGCGGTGAGTGACCACTGAGTGACCAACTGACCACTGAGTGACCAACTGACCAGTGACCAACTGACCAACTGACCCATAGTGACCACTGAGTGACCCCTGACCCACAGTGAGCACGGCCTGTGACACCGGGCACTGCAGCTCCCCCTGCTGGGCAGCGCCGTGGGCTGCAGGCTCAGCTACAGCGGTGAGTGACCACTGAGTGACCACTGAGTGACCAACTGACCACTGACCAACTGACCACTGACCCATAGTGACCACTGAGTAACAACTGAGTAACCACTGAGTGACCCCTGAGTGACCCCTGAGTGACCAGTGGCTGCTGACCACTGACCAGTGACTGGGGAACACTGAGGGGACCTGAGTGGTGACAGCGCCACCCCCACTGTCCCCGTGCCACCCCCTGGTGACAATGCCACCCCTGTGGTGGTGACAGTGCCACCTGTGTGTCCTCCTGGTGACAATGCCATCCCCATGACAGTGACAACGCCACACCCAGAGGTGACAATGCCACACCCAGAGGTGACAATGCCACCTCTCTGTCCCCCTGGTGACAGTGCCACTCCCACTGTCCCCCTGTTGACAGTGACACTCCTTAGTGACAATGCCACCGCCAGAGGTGACAACACCACGTCTCTTGTCCCTCTGGTGACAATGCCACCCCTGTGTTGGTGATGCTGTCACCTCCCTGTCGCCCTGGTGACAGTGCTACCCCCAATGGTGTCAATGCCACCCCTGTGGTGGTGACAATGCCACTCCATGATGGTGACAATGCTACTCCCAGGGTGACGCTGCCACCTCCCTGTCCCCCTGGTGACAGCGCCACCCCCGTGTTGGTGACAGTGCCACCCTCTGTCCCCAGATTACCACGCGGTGGCGGCGGCGCTGGGAGGCCGAGGCTTCGTCCTGGACAGCGCTGGGGACACCGAGGGGGACACTGGGGACACCGGGGGGGACCCTGGGGACCCTGGGGACACGGAGCGCAGGGTGGTGGCCGTGCTGAGGGCGGCGCAGGCCGAGTGTCACCGCGGCCACCCCGTGCTGGTCAATGCCCGGCTGGGCCCCAGCGACTTCCGGCAGGGATCGGTGTCTGTCTGAGGGACATTGGGGACATTGGGGACACCGGGGACACCGGGGACACTGGGGACACTGAGGGACACTGAGGGACACCGGCAGGGATCGGTGTCTGTCTGAGGGACAGCGGGGACACTGGGGACATTGGGGACACCGGGGACACCGGGGACACTGGGGACACTGAGGGACACTGAGGGACACTGGGGACACTGGCAGGGATCGGTGTCTGTCTGAGGGACATTGGGGACACTGGGGACACTGAGGGACACTGAGGGACACCGGCAGGGATCGGTGTCTGTCTGAGGGACAGCGGGGACACCAATGTCACCAAGGGACACCGGGGACACTGAGGGACACCAAGTGTCACTGAGGGACATGAGTGTCACCGAGTGTCACCAAATGTCACCAAGGGACACCGAGGGACACTGAGGGACACTGAGTGTCATGAAGGGACACCAAGTGTCACCAAATGGCACCAAGTGTCACTAGAGTGTCATCAAGGGACACTGAGTGTCACCAAATATCACCAAGTGTCACTGAGTGTCACCAGTGTCGTTGACTGTCCCCAAGTGTCACCGAGTGTCACCAAATGTCACAAAGGGCCACCCAGGGCCACCAAGTGTCACTCACTATTGTCACTGAGTGTCACCAGAGTGGCCTCAGTGTCACTGAGTGTCCCCACACCGGCCCCAGTGTCCTCGAGTGTCCCCAAGTGCCACTGAGTGTCCCCAGAGTGGCCCTGGTGTCCTCGAGTGTCCCCAAGGGGGATTGAGTGTCCCCAAATGTCCCCAGGTGTCACTGCAGTGTCACTGCAGTGTCACTGAATGTCCTCAAGTGTCACCACAGGTCCCTGAGTGTCCCCAAAGGTCACCGAGGGTCATCCAGTGTCAGTGAGTGTCCCCAATCGCCATCCAGTGTCACCGAGTGTCCCCAAGTGTCACCAGAGTGACCCTGGCCTGGCCCCAGGGGGTGGCAGGTGACATTCTGGGGACTGTCCCCAACCCCAGGGGACACTTTGGGGACATTTTGGGCACTGCCACCTCCCTTGGGGACACTTTGGGGACACTTTTGGCACTGCCACCCCCGTGGGAATAAAGAGCCGTGTCCTTCATTGCCGGTGACAATTTGGGGACAGTGACAAAGGGGGGACAAGGGGAATTTTGGGGAGGAATTTTGGGAATTTTTGGGGGAATTTTGGATATTTTTGGGGGATTTTTTTGTTGGGGATTTTTGGAATTTCTGGGGAGTTTTGGGAGATTTTGGGAGGATTTCCCCAATTCCCCTCCAAAAGGGAAATCCCAGGATGGGACCCCAAGAAAAGGAAAATTCAGGAATGGGACCCCTCCCCAAAAAAGGGAAATTTCGGGAATGGGACCCCAAGTTCCCGCCCAATTTCCCACCCAAAAAAGGGAATTCCCAGGATGGGTCCCCAGGAAAAGGAAAATTTGGGATGGGACCC
>JAREIS010003273.1:0-10314 GCA_030060385.1 Muscicapa striata striata | reverse complement strand
CCGGATTCTAGTGTGGCATTTTTAGTCTGGGAGAAATCTTGATCATTTCGAATTTTAGCTCTCAGAGCCCAGTCTCAAGCCCATGCCCTGGACACTACATTTGCCATTTTCTCTGAAAAACCACCCCCTCCCATTTCTTAATAGCAGTTTGGAGGAAGTCATTGTCTCTCAAAAGTAGCCTGGATTCTAAGTGGTGGCATCTTTAGTCTAGGAGAAATCTTGATCATTTGAATTTTAGCTGTCAGACGCCCAGTCTCAGGCCCATTGCCCTGGACACTAACATTTGTCATTTGGCTCTGAAAAACCACCTCCCAGTTTCTTATGCTTAGTTTGGAGGAGTCAATTTGTCTCTCCTAAAGCCTGGATTGTAGTGGTGGCATCTTTAGTCTAGGAAATCTTGGTCATTTTTGGAATTTGCTGTGAGTGCTTGTGATCTCAGGCCCATTGCCTGGACCACGAACATTTGCCATTTTGAAACCTGAAAAAACCACACCCTCCCAGTTTCTTAATAGCAGTTTTGGAGGAAGTCATTGTCTCTCCAAGGCCAGGATTCTCAGTGGTGCGTCATTGATCTAGGAGAAATCTGATCATTTGAATTTTAGCTGTCAGACGCCCAGTCTCAGGCCCATTGCCTGGACACGAACATTTGCCATTTTGGCTCTAAAAAAAACCACACCCTCCCAGTTTCTTAATAGCAGTTTGGAGGAAGTCATTGTCTCTCAAAGTAGCCTGGAGTCTAAGTGGTGGCATCTTTTTTATCTAGGAGAAATCTTGATCATTTTTGAATTTTAGCTGTCAGATGGCATCTCAGGCCCATTGCCCTGGACACGAACATTTGCCATTTGGCTCTGAAAAACAACACCTCCCCAGTTTCTTAATAGCAGTTTGGAGGAAGTCATTGTCTCTCTAAAAAGCAGCCAGGATTCTCAGTGGTGGCGTCTTTAGTCTCGGAGAAATCCTGATCATTTTGGAATTTTAGCTGTCAGCCCAGTCTCAGGCCCATTGCCCTGGACACAACATTTGCCATTTTGGCTCTGAAAAACCACACCCTCCCAGTTTCTTAATGGCAGTTTGGAGAAGTCATTGTCTCTCAAAAATAGCCAGGATTCTATGTGGTGGCATCTTTAGTCTAGGAGAATCTTGATCATTTGGAATTTTGGCTGTCAGACGCCCATCTCAGGCCCATTGCCTGGACACACATTTGCCATTTCTCTCTGAAAAACCACACCCTCAGTTTCCTTAATAGCAGTTTGGAGGAGTCATTTGTCTCGAAGTAGCTGGATTGTAAGTGGTGGCATCTTTAGTGTAGGAGAAATCTTGATCATTTGAATTTTAGCTGTCAGGCATGATCTCAGGCCCATTGCCTGGACACAAACATTTGCCATTTTGGCTTTGGAAAAACCACACCCTCCCAGTTTCTTAATGGCAGTTTGGAGGAAGTCTTTATCTCTCCAAAAGCGGCAGGATTCTATAGTGGCATATTAGTCTCGGAGAAATCTTGATCCTTTGGAATTTTAGCTGTCAGCGCCCAGTCTCAGGCCCATTGCCCTGGAACGGGGGGGGGGGGGGGGGGGGGGGGGGGGGGGGGGGGGGGGGGGGGGGGGGGGGGGGGGGGGGGGGGGGGGGGGGGGGGGGGGGGGGGGGGCCCATTCTCCTGGACATAATTTAGCCAGTTCTGCTGTGAAGAGCACCTGGACACCTCCTTTTCGTTTCGTTCTAATACATCTGAGAAGTAATCTCTCCAGAAGTAAGGATTCTAGTGGTGGCTCTTAGTCTAGAGAAATCAATATTTGAATTTTACTGTCAGACGCCCAGTCTCAGGCCCATTGCCTGGACACTAATTTGCCATTTTGCTTGAAAAACCACACCTCAGTTTCTTAATAGCAGTTTGGAGAAGTCATTGTCTCTCAAAGTAGCCAGGATTCTATGTGTGGCATTTTAGTCTGGAAATCTGATCATTTCGAATTTTGTTCAGAGCGCCGTCTCAGGCCCTTTGCCTACAGAATTTGCCATTTTGGCTCTGAAAAAACCACCCTCCCAGTTTCTAATAGGTTTGGAGAAGTCATTGTCTCCCAAAGAGCCAGGATTCTCAGTGGTGGTCATTAGTCTGGAGAAATCTTGATCATTTGAATTTTAGCTGTCAGAGCCAGTCTCAGGCCCATTGCCTGGACACGAACATTTGCCATTTTGGCTCAGAAAAAACCACACCTCCCAGTTTCTTAATAGCAGTTGGAGAAGTCATTGTCTCCAAAGGCAGGATTCTATGTGTGCATTTAGTCTAGGAGAAATCTTGATCATTTGAATTTTCTGTAGCGCCCAGTCTCAGGCCCACTGCCGGACAGGACATTTCAATTTTCTCTGAAAACCACACCCTCCAGTTTCTTAATAGCAGTTTGAGAAGTCATTGTCCTCCAAAGTAGCCAGGATTCTATGGTGGCATTTTAGTCTGGAGAATCGTCATTTGAATTTGCTGTCAGGCGTCTCAACCCATTGCCGGACCGACATTTGCCATTTCTCTGAAAAACCACACCTCCAGTTTCTAATAGCAGTTTGGGGAAGTCATTGTCTCTCCAAAAGCAGCCAGGATTCTAGTAGTGGCTTTAGTCTGAGAAATCTGATCATTGAATTTTACTCGAAGCCCATCTCGGCCTGCCTGGACCACTTCATTTTCTTAAAACCACACCCTCTAATTTCTTAATAGCAGTTTGGAGAAGTCATTGTCTCAAAGTAGCCTGGATTCTGTGGTGGCATCTTGTCTGAGAATCTTATCATTTGAATTTTGCTGTCAGGCGCATCTGGCCCATGCCGGACACGACATTTGCAATTTCTCTTACGTATAGCGATCTTAGTCTCAGGATTGGAACATTGAATCAGTTCTCGAAATTTATAGTGAGTTTCAGGCCCATGCTGACAATTGCCTTGCACCCTCAGTTTTGCGTTGGAGATGTCTCCAAAGAGCCAGGATTTGGATTTGTCTGACGTTATTTTGTGCCCTCAGGCCTCGACGAATCATTCTCTGAAAACCCTCAGTTTTAAGGTTGGAGAGTATTGTCTCTAAGACTGTCATGGTGGCATTAGTCTGAGAAATCTTGATCATTTCAATTTTGCTGTCAGCCCAGTCTCAGGCCATTGCCTGGACACACAGCCATTTTCTCTGAAAACAACACCTCCAGTTCTTAATACATTGGAGGAAGTCATCTCTCAGAAGTAGAGGATTCTCAGTGGTGGCATTTAGTCTAGGAGAAATCATCATTTGGAATTTTACTGTCAGACGCCAGTCTCAGGCCCATGCCCTGGACACAGACATTTGCCATTTTTCTGAAAAACACACCTCCAGTTTCTTAATAGCAGTTTGGAGGAAGTCATTGTCTCTCCAAAGTAGCCAGGATCTAGTAGTGGCATTTTAGTCTGGGAAATCTGATCATTTGAATTTTGTCAGACGCAGTCTCAGGCCCTTGCCCTGACAGAATTTGCATTTTGGCTCTGAAAACCACTCCTCCAGTTTCTTAATAGCAGTTTGGGAAGTCATTGCTCTCCAAAGCAGCCAGGATTCTCAGTGTGGCTCTTAGTCTGAGAAATCTTGATCATTTGAATTTTAGCTGTCAGACGCCCAGTCTCAGGCCCATTGCCTGGACACACATTTGCCATTTTCCTCTGAAAAACCACACCCTCCAGTTTCTTAATAGCAGTTTGGAGGAAGTCATTGTCTCTCAAAAGAGCCAGGATTCTATGTAGTGGCATCTTTAGTCTAGGAGAAATCTTGATCATTTGAATTTTAGCTGTCAGACGCCCAGTCTCAGGCCCATGCCGGACACGGACATTTCAATTTTTCTCTGAAAAAACCACCCTCCAGTTTCTTAATAGCAGTTTGGAGGAAGTCATTGTCCTCAAAAGTAGCCGGATTCTAGTGTGGCATTTTAGTCTGGAGAAATCTGATCATTTCGAATTTTAGCTGTCAGGCCCAGTCTCAGGCCATTGCCCTGGACACTAACGTAGGCCATTTTTCTGCTGAAAAACATGACACCTCCCAGTTTCTTAATACCATCTAGAGGAAGATACAATCTCTCCAGAAGTAGAAAGGATTCTCAGTGGTGGCGCATTAGTCTGAGAAATCTGATCATTCGAATTTTACTTCAGCGCCCAGTCTCAGGCCCATTGCCCTGGACAAACATTTGCCATTTTGGCTTGAAAAACCACCTCCCAGTTTCTTAATACAGTTTGGAGAGTCATTGTCTCTCCAAAGAGCCAGGATTCTAGTAGTGATTTTAGTCTGGAGAAATCTTGATCATTTGAATTTGTGTCTAGACGCTGTCTCAGGCCCTGCCCGGACAGGACATTTGCCATTTTGCTCTGAAAAACCACCCCCAGTTTTTAATAGCAGTTTGGAAGTCATTGTCTCCAAGCAGCCAGGATTTAGTGGTGGCTCATTAGTCTAGGAGAATCTTATCATTTCAATTTGCTTCAGACGCCCAGTCTCAGGCCCATTGCCCTGGACACTAACTATTGCCATTTTGCTCTGAAACCACACCTCCCAGTTTCTTAATACAGTTTGGAGAAGTCATTGTCTCTCCAAAGACCAGGATTCTAGTGGTGGCATCTTAGTCTAGGAGAAATCTTGATCATTTGAATTTTAGCTGTCAGCGCCAGTCTCAGGCCCACTGCGACAGACATTTGCAATTTCTCTGAAAACCACACCTCCAGTTTCTTAATAGCAGTTTGGGGGAAGTCATTGTCTCTAAGTAGCCGGATTCTAGTAGTGGCATCTTTAGTCTAGGAGAAATCTGATCATTTGGAATTTTAGCTTCAGACGCCCAGTCTCAGGCCCATGCCTGGACACTAGACATTTGCATTTCTCTGAAAAACCACCCTCCCAATTTCTTAATATCCAGTTTGGAAGTCATTGTCTCTCAAAAAGTAGCCTGGATTCTAAGTGGTGGCATCTTTAGTCTAGGAGAAATCTTGATCATTTCGAATTTTAGCTGTCAGGCACGCCCAGTCTCAAGGCCCATTGCCCTGACACAAACATTTTGCCATTTTGGCTCTGAAAAACCACACCCTCCCAGTTTCTTAATAGCAGTTTGAGAAGTCATTATCTCTCCAAAAGTAACCTGGATTCTAAGTGGTGGCATCTTCAGTCTAGGAGAAATCTTGATCATTTCGGAATTTTAGCTGTCAGACGCCCAGTCTCAGGCCCATTGCCCTGGACACTAACGTAGGCCATTTTCCTGCTGAAAAACATGACACCCTCCCAGTTTCTTAATACCATCTAGGAGGAAGATACAATCTCTCCAGAAGTAGAAAGGATTCTCAGTGGTGGCGTCATTAGTCTAGGAGAAATCCTAATCATTTCGGAATTTTACTGTCAGACGCCCAGTCTCAGGCCCATTGCCCTGGACACTAACATTTGCCATTTTGGGTATGAAAAACCACACCCTCCCAGTTTGGAGGAAGTCATTGTCTCTCCAAAAGTAGCCAGGATTCTATGTAGTGGCATTTTTAGTCTGGGAGAAATCCTGATCATTTCGGAATTTTGACTCTCAGAGGCGCCGTCTCAGGCCCATTGCCCTAGACAGGAATATTTGCCATTTTGGCTCTGAAAAAATCACAGCCTCCCAGTTTCTTAATAGCAGTTTGGAGGAAGTCATTGTCTCTCGAAAACAGCCAGGATTCTCAGTGATGGCGTCATTAGTCTAGGAGAAATCCTGATCATTTCGGAATTTTAGCTGTCAGACGCCCAGTCTCAGGCCCATTGCCCTGGACACGAACATTTGCCATTTTGGCTCTGAAAAAACCACACCCTCCCAGTTTCTTAATAGCAGTTTGGAGGAAGTCATTGTCTCTCCAAAAGCAGCCAGGATTCTATGTAGTGGCATCTTTAGTCTAGGAGAAATCTTGATTATTTCGGAATTTTAGCTGTCAGACGCCCAGTCTCAGGGCCACTGCCCGGGACACGAACATTTGCAATTTTCTCTCTGAAAGAACCACACCCTCCCAGTTTCTTAATAGCAGTTTGGAGGAAGTCATTGTCTCTCGAGACGTAGCCTGGATTGTATGTGGTGGCATGTTTAGTCTAGGAGAAATCTTGGTCATTTCGGAATTTTAGCTGTCAGACGCCCAGTCTCAGGCCCACTGCCCAGGACACGGACATTTGCAATTTTCTCTCTGAAAAACCACACCTCAGTTTCTTAATAGCAGTTTGGAGGAAGTCATTGTCTCTCAGAAGTAACCTGGATTCTAAGTGGTGGCATCTTTAGTCTAGGAGAAATCTTGATCATTTGAATTTTAGCTGTCAGACGCCCAGTCTCAGGCCCATTGCCCTGACACTAACGTAGGCCATTTTCCTGCTGAAAAACATGACACCTCCCAGTTTCTTAATACCATCTCGGAGGAAGATACATCTCTCCAGAAGTAGAAAAGGATTCTCAGTGGTGGCGTCATTAGTCTAGGGAGAAATCCTGATCATTTGAATTTCCCAGTCTCAGGCCCATTGCCTTGGACACGAACATTTGCCATTTGGCTCTGAAAAAACCACACCCTCCCAGTTTATCTAATAGCAGTTTGGAGAAGTCATTGTCTCTCCAAAAGCAGCCAGGATTCTATGTAGTGGAATCTTTAGTCTGAGAAATCTGATCATTTGAATTTAGTGTCGAGCATCTCAGCATGCCCTGGACACAGACATTTGCCATTTTCTCTGAAAAAACCACACCCTCCCAGTTTCTTAATCAGCAGTTTGGAAGTCATTGTCTCTCAAAGTAGTCTGGATTTAAGTGGTGGCATCTTTAGTCTAGGAAATCTTGATCATTTAGATTTTACCAGTCTCAGGCCATTGCCCTGGACAGCATTTGCCATTTTGCTCTGAAAAACCACCCTCCCAGTTTCTTATGCAGTGGAGAAGTCATTGTCTCTCAAAGAGCGGATTCTAGTGTGGCATTTGTCTGGAGAAATCCTGATCATTTGAATTTGCTTCAGAGCGAGTCTCAGGCCATTGCCTGACAGGAATTTGCCATTTTGCTCTGAAAAACCACCCCTCCAGTTTCTTAATAGCGTTTGGAGAGTCATTGTCTCTCAACGGATTCTATGTGCTCTTTGTCGAATCTGTCATTTAATTTGCTGTCAGGCCAGTCTCAGGCCATCCGACAGACATTTCATTTCTCTGAAACCACCTCCAGTTTCTTAATGCAGTTTGGAGAAGTCATGTCTCTCAGAGCCGGATTCTAGGTGGCATTTAGTCTGAGAAATCTGATCATTTAATTTGCTGTCAGAGCCAGTCTCAGGCCCTGCCTGGACCTATTGCATTTCCTCTGAAAAAACACCCTCCAGTTTCTTAATGCAGTTTGGAGAAGTCATTGTCTCTCCAAAAGACCAGGATTCTAGTGGTGGCATCTTTAGTCTGGAGAATCCTGATCATTTGAATTTTAGCTGTCAGGCCCAGTCTCAGCCCATGCCTGGACACTACATTTGCCATTTTCTCTAAAAACCACACCCTCTCAGTAACATAAAGTAGTCCCGATTTCATACGCTGCCAGCCAGTCTTCCTAGCTTTCAAACACATCTTAGGTATAGAGATTAGTGCTGTCTGAATCTGTTGTTTTACTTCAGCGTCTGGCTGACGACATTGCTTCGAAACACCTCAGTTCTACTTGAAGTCATGTCTCTAGACCGTCTAAGTGTGGCATTTAGTCTAGAAATCTGATCATTTCATTTACTAAGACCATCAGCCCAGTTTCTGTAAACAGTTGAGAGCATTTCCTCTGAAAAGCCTCATTCTAGGCATCTTGTAGGGAATCTCTCAGTATGATTTATGTCAGTGGCATCTTAGTCAGGGAAATCGACATTTTGAATTTTCCTTGAACACACCCTCAGTTCTTAACAGTTTGGAGAAGTCATTTCTTCTATGAAAACCACCTCCGTTTTTAGTTTGGAGAGATATTGTCTCTCAATTAGCCAGATTCTGATGAGGGCTAGTCTGGAACTGACATTTCGATTTGTTCAGCCGCAAGCCCATGCCCTGCACGAAATTTGCATTTGGCATAAGAATATCTCCAACTCCAGTTCTTAGCAGTGGGAGTCATTGTCTCAGAAACCTGATCTTTGGATTTTGTCAGGAGAAATCTGATCATTTGGAATTTTGTCATTTCGTCTCGGCAATGCCGACACCATTCATGCATTTTGCTGAAAATCACCTCCAGTTTCTTAATACAGTTTGGAGAAGTCATTGTCTCTCAAAGCCGGATTCTATGTAGTGGCATTTTAGTCTGGAAATCTGATCATTTGATTTTGCTGTCAGCCCGTCTCAGGCCCATTGCCCTGGACATAACTTTGCCATTTGCCTGAAAAACACCTAGTTTCATCTTTTAGGTCTAGGCAGAATTTCTTGAGTCATTTTCGAAAATTTTGCGGGGTCAAGAGCAGTCTTGTCTAGGCCCTTCCTGGCCCTGACATTTGCATTTTCTCTGAAAACCACCCTCCAGTTTCTTGAGTTGGAAGTCATGTCTCCAAATAGCGGTTTATGGTGGCATTTTAGTCTGAATCTGATCATTGAATTTTCTTCAGGCCGTCTCAGGCCATCCGGACAGACATTGCATTTTGCTCTGAAAAACCACACCTCCCAGTTTCTTAATACATTTGGAGAAGTATTTCTCAAGAGCCGGATTCTATGGTGGCATTAGTCTGGAAATCTGTCTTTGAATTTGCTGTGCGCCAGTCTCAGGCCTCCTGGACACTATTCCATTCTGAAAAACACCTCAGTTTTAGTTTGAGAAGTCATTTCTCAAGTAGCCGGATTCTAGTGTGCTTAGTCGAATCTGTTTTGAATTTTGCTTCAGCCTCTCAGGCCTTGCCGGACAGACATTTCCATTTGCTTGAAAAAGAACACCCTCAGTTTCTCCAAAGTCAGTTTGGAAGTCATGTCTCTCAAGTACCGGATTCTAAGTGATTGGCATTTTATCAGGAGAATCTTGACATTTGGATTTTGGCTTCAGGCGCAGTCTCGGCCATTTGCCTGGAAACATACGCTCAGTTTTCCTGTAAAACAGAACCTCTCCAGTTTCTTAATGCCAGTTCTGAGGAAGTCATTTCCAAAGTGCAGGATTCTCATGGTGGTTTTGAGTCAGGAGAATCCTGATCATTTCAGATTTTGACAGCTCATTCTGGCCCTTACCCACCTATTCTTAAAGCATTTACTTTGCTCTGAAAACCAACACCCCAGTTTCTTAATAGCAGTTTGGAAGTCATTGATCTTCATGAATTTGCCAGGATTCAGTAGTAGGTCTGGCTTTGGGAAATTCTGATCTTTCAATTTTAACTTTCAGGACCTCGTCTCAGGCCCAGTTGGAGAACATTTCTCTCCAAAGACCTGATTAGTGTGCTTTTTAGTCTTGGAGAATCTTGTCATCTCAATTTTGCTGTTCAAGCTAGTTCGGCCCATTGCCCTGGACACTAACATTTGCCATTTTGGCTCTGAAAAACCACACCCTCCCAGTTTCTTAATAGCAGTTTGGAGGAAGTCATTGTCTCCAAAGAGCCGGATTTAGTGTGGCATCTTTAGTCTAGGAGAAATCTTGATCATTTGAATTTTAGCTTTCAGACGCCAGTCTCAGGCCCACTGCCCGGACACGACATTTGCAATTTTCTCTCTGAAAAACCACACCTCCCATTTCTTAATAGCAGTTTGGAGGAAGTCATTGTCTCTCAGAATACCTGGATTCTAAGTGGTGGCATCTTTAGTCGGAGAAATCTTGATCATTTGAATTTAGCTGTCAGACGCCCAGTCCAGGCCCATTGCTCCTGACACTAACGAGGCCATTTTCCTGCTGAAAACATGACACCTCCTGTACTTCTTAATACCATCTAGGCGGGAAGATACAGTCTTCCAGAAGTAGCCAGGATTCTAGTGGTGGCTATTAGTCTAGGAGAAATCCTGATCATTTCAGAATTTTAGCTGTCAGAGGCCCAGTCTCAGGCCCATGCCCTGGACACGAACATTTGCCATTTTGGCTCTGAAAACCACACCTCCCAGTTTCTTAATAGCAGTTTGAGGAAGTCATTGTCTCTCAAAAGTAGCCAGGATTTATGTAGTGGCATTTTTAGTCTGGAGAAATCCTGATCATTTCGAATTTTGAGCTTCAGGCGCAGTCTCAGGCCCATTGCTCTGACAGAACATTTGCCATTTGGCTCTGAAAAAACCACACCCTCCCAGTTTCTTAACAGCAGTTTGGAGGAAGTCATTGTCTCCAAAAGCAGCCAGATATCTAGTAGTGGCATTTTAGTCTGGGAGAAATCTGATCATTTCGAGATTTTAGCTGTCAGGCAGTC
>JAREIS010003272.1:0-22267 GCA_030060385.1 Muscicapa striata striata | reverse complement strand
AGACTAAACATGCCACTGTATATAATCCTGGCTACTTTTGGAGAGACAATATCTTCCTCCAAACTTGTATTAAGAAACTGGGAGGGTGTGGTTTATTTCAGAGTAAAATGTCCAGTGTTTGTTTCCAGGGCTCTTGGCCTGAGACTGGGCGTCTGACAGCTAAAATTCCGAACGGATCAGGATTTCTCCCAGACTAAAGATGTCACCACTGAGAACCCTGGCTACTTTCGGAGAGACTGTATCTTCCTCCTAAATGGTATTAAGAAACTGGGAGGTTGTGGTTTTTACAGAGGAAAATGGCCAATGTTCATATCCAGGGCGCTTGGCATGAGACTGGGCGTCTGAAACCTCAAATTCCCGAAGGAATCAGATTTCTCCCAGACTAAAACTGCCACCACTGAGAATCCTGGCTGTGCATGGAGTGCCAAAAGCCTCCTCTAAATGGATATTACAAAAGTGGTGAAGTGATCTTTATTTCACAGAGAAATAGGCCCTTCTTTGCATGCAGGGGCATGATCCTGAGACTGGGCTTCGGCCTGCTAAAATTCCAAACCTAATGTTTTCTCCCAGACTAAAGATGCCAGCAGTTAGAAGCCTGGCTACTTTTGGAGAGACCAACACTACCTCCAAACTGGTATTAAGAAACTGGTAGGGTATGGTTTTTTTTTAATTGCCCATGTTCGTAGCCAGGGCAATTGGGCTGAGACTGGGCGTCTGACAGCTAAAATTCCGAACGCATCAGGATTTCTCCCAGACTAAAGATGCAACCTCTTGGAACCTTGGCTGCTGTTGAAGAGACTGGATCTTCCTCCTAAATGATATTAAGAAACTGGGAGGGTGTGGTTTTTTACAGAGGGAAAAAAAAAAATGTTCATATCCAGGGCCCTTGGCCTGAGACTGGGCATCTGAAACCTCAGATTCCGAAGCAATCAGAATTTCTCCCAAACTAAACATGCCACCGTATATAATCCTGGCTACTTTTGGAGAGACAATATCTTCCTCCAAACTTGTATTAAGAAATTGGGAGGGTGTGGTTTATTTCAGAGTAAAATGTCCAGTGTTTGTTTCCAGGGCCCTTGGCCTGAGACTGGGCGTTTGACAGCTCAAATTCCGAATGGATCAGGATTTCTCCCAGACTAAAGATGCCACCACTGAGAACCCTGGCTACTTTTGGAGAGACTGTGTCTTCCTCCTAAATGGTATTACGAAACTGGGAGGTTGTGGTTTTTACAGAGGAAAATGGCCAATGTTCATATCCAGGGCCCTTGGCCGGAGACTGGCGTCTGAAACCTCAAATTCTGAATGGATCAGGTTTCTCCCAGACTAAAAATACTAACACTGAGAACTCTGGCTGTTCATGGAGTGCCAAAAGCCTCCTCTAAATGGATATTACAAAAGTGGTGAAGTGATCTTTATTTCACAGAGAAATAGGCCCTTCTTTGCATGCAGGGGCATGATCCTGAGACTGGGCTTGGCCTGCTAAAATTCCAAACCTAATGTTTTCTCCCAGACTAAAGATGCCAGCAGTTAGAAGCCTGGCTACTTTTGGAGAGACCAACACTACCTCCAAACTGGTATTAAGAAGGGCGTCTGAAACCTCAGATTCGAAGCAACCAGAATTTCTCCCAGACTAAACATGCCACCGTACTCCCTCATCCTGGCTGCTTTAGGAGAGACAATATCCTTCCTCCTAAATGATATTAAGAGGCTTGGGAGGTGTGGTTTATTTCAGAGTAAAATGTCAGTGTTCGTTTGCAAGGCCCTTGGCGAGGAGACAGGCCGTCTGAAACCTCAAATTCCGAATGGATGGGATTTCTCCCAGACTAAAGATGCCACCACTGAGAACCCTGGCTACTTTTGGAGAGACTGTGTCTTCCTCCTAAATGGTATTAAGAAACTGGGGAGGTGTGGTTTTTACAGAGGGAAAATGGCCAATGTTCATATCCAGGGCCCTTGGCCGGAGGCTGGCCGTCTGAAACCTCAAATTCCGAAGCAATCAGGATTTCTCCCAGACTAAAACTGCCACCACTGAGAACCCTGGCTGTTCATGGGTGCCAAAAGCCTCCTCTAAATGGATATGACAAAAGTGGTGAAGTGATCTTTATTTCACAGAGAAATAGGCCCTTCTTTGCATGCAGGGGCATGATCCTGAGACTGGGCTTCGGCCTGCAAAATCCCAAACCTAATGTTTTCTCCCAGACTAAAGATGCCAGCAGTTAGAAGCCTGGCTACTTTTGGAGAGACCAACACTACCTCAAACTGGTATTAAGAAACTGGTAGGGTATGGTTTTTTTCAAAAGGAAAAATTGCAGATGTTCGTAACCAGGGCAATGGGCCTGAGACCGGGCGTCTGAAACCTCAGATTCCGAAGCAACCAGAATTTCTCCCAGACTAAACATGCCACCGTATATAATCCTGGCTGCTTTTGGAGAGACAATATCTTCCTCCTAAATGGTATTAAGAAACTGGGAGGGTGTGGTTTTTTACAGAGGGAAAATGGCCAATGTTCATATCCAGGGCCCTTGGCCGGAGACTGGGCGTCTGAAACCTCAAATTCTGAATGGATCAGGATTTCTCCCAGACTAAAAATACTAACACTGAGAACTCTGGCTGTTCATGGAGACCCAAAAGCCTCCTCTAAATGGATATCACAAAAGTGGTGAAGTGATCTTTATTTCACAGAGGAATAGGCCCTTCTTTGCATGCAGGGGCATTGTCCTGAGACTGGGCTTCGCCTGCAAAAATTCCAAACCCAATGTTTTTCTTCCAGACTAATGATGCCAGCAGTTAGAAGCCTGGCTACAGTGCGATAGGCCAACACTACCTCCAAACTGGTATTAAGAAACTGGGATGGTGTGGTTTTGTTCAGAGGAAAATGTCCAGTGTTCGTGTTGAGGGCAATGGGCCTGCAACTGGGCGTCTGACACCTCAAATGCCGAAGGGATCAGGATTTCTCCCAGACTAAAGACGCCACCATCATAACCATGGCTACTTTTGGAGAGACTGTATCTTCCTTTTAAAGTGTATTAAGAAATTGGGAGGGTGTGGTTTATTTCAGAGTAAAATGTCCAGTGTTTGTTTCCAGGGCCCTTGGCCTGAGACTGGGCGTTTGACAGCTCAAATTCCCAACGGATCAGGATTTCTCCCAGACTAAAAATGTCACCACTGAGAACCCTGGCTACTTGGAGAGACTGTATCTTCCTCCTAAATGGTATTAAGGAGCTGGGAGTGTGTGGTTTTTTACAGAGGGAAAATGGCCAATGTTCATATGCAGGGCCCTTGGCCAGAGACCGGCGTCTGACAGCTAAAATTCGAATAGATCAGAATTTCTCCCAGACTAAAAATGCCACCACTTAGAATCGTGGGTACCTCTGGAGAGACAATGTCTTCCTCCAAACTGGTATTAAGAAACTGGGAGGGTGTGGTTTTTTTCAGAGGAAAACGTCCAGTGTTCGTGTTGGAGGCAATGGGCCTGAGACTGGGAGTCTGACAGCTAAAATTCGAACGGATCAGGATTTCTCAGAATAAAACTGCCACCACTGAGAACCCTGGCTGTTCATGGAGTGCCAAAAGCCTCCTCTAAATGGATATTACAAAAGTGGTAAAGTGATCTTTATTTCACAGAGAAATAGGCCCTTCTTTGCATGCAGGGGCATGACCCTGAGACTGGGCTTTGGCCTGCTAAAATTCCATACCAAATGTTTTCTCCCAGACTACTGAAACCTCCGATTCCAAAGCAATCAGAATTTCTCCCAAACTAAACATGCCACCGTATATAATCCTGGCTACTTTTGGAGAGACAATATCTTCCTCCAAACTTGTATTAAGAAATTGGGAGGGTGTGGTTTACTTCAGAGTAAAATGTCCAGTGTTTGTTTCCAGGGCCCTTGGCCTGAGACTGGGCGTCTGACAGCTCAAATTCCGAATGGATCAGGATTTCTCCCAGACTAAAGATGCCACCACTGAGAACCCTGGCTACTTTTGGAGAGACTGTGTCTTCCTCCTAAATGGTATTAAGAAACTGGGAGGGTGTGGTTTTTTACAGAGGGAAAATGGCCAATGTTCATATCCAGGGCCCTTGGCCGGAGGCTGGCCGTCTGAAACCTCAAATTCCGAAGCAATCAGGATTTCTCCCAGACTAAAACTGCCACCACTGAGAACCCTGGCTGTTCATGGAGTGCCAAAAGCCTCCTCTAAATGGATATTACAAAAGTGGTGAAGTGATCTTTATTTCACAGAGAAATAGGCCCTTCTTTGCATGCAGGGGCATGATCCTGAGACTGGGCTTCGGCCTGCTAAAATTCCAAACCTAATGTTTTCTCCCAGACTAAAGATGCCAGCAGTTAGAAGCCTGGCTACTTTTGGAGAGACCAACACCACCTCCAAACTGGTATTAAGAAACTGGGAGGGTATGGTTTTTTTCAAAAGGAAAATTGCAGATGTTCGTAACCAGGGCAATGGGCCTGAGACCGGGCGTCTGAAACCTCAGATTCCGAAGCAACCAGAATTTCTCCCAGACTAAACATGCCACCGTATATAATCCTGGCTGCTTTTGGAGAGACAATATCTTCCTCCTAAATGGTATTAAGAAACTGGGAGGGTGTGGTTTTTTACAGAGGGAAAATGGCCAATGTTCATATCCAGGGCCCTTGGCCGGAGACTGGGCGTCTGAAACCTCAAATTCTGAATGGATCAGGATTTCTCCCAGACTAAAAATACTAACACTGAGAACTCTGGCTGTTCATGGAGACCCAAAAGCCTCCTCTAAATGGATATCACAAAAGTGGTGAAGTGATCTTTATTTCACAGAGGAATAGGCCCTTCTTTGCATGCAGGGGCATTGTCCTGAGACTGGGCTTCGGCCTGCAAAAATTCCAAACCCAATGTTTTCTTCCAGACTAATGATGCCAGCAGTTAGAAGCCTGGCTACAGTGCGATAGGCCAACACTACCTCCAAACTGGTATTAAGAAACTGGGATGGTGTGGTTTTGTTCAGAGGAAAATGTCCAGTGTTCGTGTTGAGGGCAATGGGCCTGCAACTGGGCGTCTGACACCTCAAATGCCGAAGGGATCAGGATTTCTCCCAGACTAAAGACGCCACCATCATAACCATGGCTACTTTTGGAGAGACTGTATCTTCCTTTTAAAGTGTATTAAGAAATTGGGAGGGTGTGGTTTATTTCAGAGTAAAATGTCCAGTGTTTGTTTCCAGGGCCCTTGGCCAGAGACTGGGCGTTTGACAGCTCAAATTCCCAACGGATCAGGATTTCTCCCAGACTAAAAATGTCACCACTGAGAACCCTGGCTACTTTCGGAGAGACTGTATCTTCCTCCTAAATGGTATTAAGGAGCTGGGAGTGTGTGGTTTTTTACAGAGGGAAAATGGCCAATGTTCATATGCAGGGCCCTTGGCCAGAGACCGGGCGTCTGACAGCTAAAATTCCGAATAGATCAGAATTTCTCCCAGACTAAAAATGCCACCACTTAGAATCGTGGGTACCTCTGGAGAGACAATGTCTTCCTCCAAACTGGTATTAAGAAACTGGGAGGGTGTGGTTTTTTTTCAGAGGAAAACGTCCAGTGTTCGTGTTGGAGGCAATGGGCCTGAGACTGGGAGTCTGACAGCTAAAATTCCGAACGGATCAGGATTTCTCCCAGAATAAAACTGCCACCACTGAGAACCCTGGCTGTTCATGGAGTGCCAAAAGCCTCCTCTAAATGGATATTACAAAAGTGGTAAAGTGATCTTTATTTCACAGAGAAATAGGCCCTTCTTTGCATGCAGGGGCATGACCCTGAGACTGGGCTTTGGCCTGCTAAAATTCCATACCAAATGTTTTCTCCCAGACTAAAGATGCCAGCAGTTAGAAGCCTGGCTACTTTTGGAGAGACCAACACTACCTCCAAACTGGTATTAAGAAACTGGGAGGGTATGGTTTTTTTCAGAGGGAAAATTGCCCATGTTCGTAACCAGGGCAATGGGCCTGAGACCGGGCGTCTGAAACCTCAGATTCCGAAGCAACCAGAATTTCTCCCAGACTAAACATGCCACCGTATATTATCCTGGCTTCTTTTGGAGAGACAATATCTTCCTCCTAAATGATAATAAGAAACTGGGAGGGTGTGGTTTATTTCAGAGTAAAATGTCCAGTTTTCGTTGCAAGGCCCTTGGCCGGAGACAGGCCGTCTGAAACCTCAAATTCCGAATGGATCAGGATTTCTCCCAGACTAAAGATGCCACCACTGAGAACCCTGGCTACTTTTGGAGAGACTGTGTCTTCCTCCAAAATGGTATTAAGAAACTGGGAGGGTGTGGTTTTTTACAGAGGGAAAATGGCCAATGTTCATATCCAGGGCCCTTGGCCGGAGACTGGGCGTCTGAAACCTTAAATTCCGAAGCAATCAAGATTTCTCCCAGACTAAAAATACTAACACTGAGAACTCTGGCTGTTCATGGAGACCCAAAAGCCTCCTCTAAATGGATATCACAAAAGTGGTGAAGTGATCTTTATTTCACAGAGGAATAGGCCCTTCTTTGCATGCAGGGGCATGGTCCTGAGACTGGGCTTCGGCCTGCAAAAATTCCAAACCCAATGTTTTCTTCCAGACTAATGATGCCAGCAGTTAGAAGCCTGGCTACAGTGCGATAGGCCAACACTACCTCCAAACTGGTATTAAGAACCTGGGATGGTGTGGTTTTGTTCAGAGGAAAATGTCCAGTGTTCGTGTTGAGGGCAATGGGCCTGCAACTGGGCGTCTGACACCTCAAATGCCGAAGGGATCAGGATTTCTCCCAGACTAAAGACGCCACCATCATAACCATGGCTACTTTTGGAGAGACTGAATCTTCCTTTTAAAGTGTATTAAGAAATTGGGAGGGTGTGGTTTATTTCAGAGTAAAATGTCCAGTGTTTGTTTCCAGGGCCCTTGGCCTGAGACTGGGCGTTTGACAGCTCAAATTCCGAATGGATCAGGATTTCTCCCAGACTAAAAATGTCACCACTGAGAACCCTGGCTACTTTCGGAGAGACTGTATCTTCCTCCTAAATGGTATTAAGGAGCTGGGAGTGTGTGGTTTTTACAGAGGGAAAATGGCCAATGTTCATATCCAGGGCCCTTGGCCAGAGACTGGGCATCTGAAACCTCAAATTCTGAATGGATCAGGATTTCTCCCAGACTAAAAATACTAACACTGAGAACTCTGGCTGTTCATGGAGAGCCAAAAGCCTCCTCTAAATGGATATTACAAAAGTGGTGAAGTGATCTTTATTTCACAGAGAAATAGGCCCTTCTTTGCATGCAGGGGCATGGTCCTGAGACTGGGCTTGGCCTGCTAAAATTCCAAACCTAATATTTTCTCCCAGACTAAAGATGCCAGCAGTTAGAAGCCTGGCTACTTTTGGAGAGACCAACACTACCTCCAAACTGGTATTAAGAAACTGGGAGGGTATGGTTTATTTCAGAGGGAAAATTGCCCATGTTCGTAGCCAGGGCAATTGGGCTGAGACTGGGCGTCTGACAGCTAAAATTCCGAATGGATCAGGATTTCTCCCAGACTAAAGATGCAACCTCTTGGAACCTTGGCTGCTTTTGAAGAGACTGGATCTTCCTCCTAAATGATATCAAGAAACTGGGAGGGTGTGGTTTTTTACAGAGGGAAAATTGCAAATGTTCATATCCAGGGCCCTTGGCCTGAGACTGGGCATCTGAAACCTCAGATTCCGAAGCAATCAGAATTTCTCCCAAACTAAACATGCCACAGTATATAATCCTGGCTACTTTTGGAGAGACAATATCTTCCTCCAAACTTGTATTAAGAAATTGGGAGGGTGTGGTTTATTTCAGAGTAAAATGTCCAGTGTTTGTTTCAGGGCCCTTGGCCTGAGACTGGGCGTCTGACAGCTAAAATTCGAACGGATCAGGATTTCTCCCAGACTAAAGATGCAACCTCTTAGAACCTTGGCTGCTTTTGAAGAGACTGGATCTTCCTCCTAAATGATATCAAGAAACTGGGAGGGTGTGGTTTTTTACAGAGGGAAAATTGCAAATGTTCATATCCAGGGCCCTTGGCCTGAGACTGGGCATCTGAAACCGCAAATTTCGAAACAGTCCGGATCTCTCCCAGACTAAACATGCCACCGTATATAATCCTGGCTACTTTTGGAGAGACAATATCTTCCTCCAAACTTGTATTAAGAAATTGGGAGGGTGTGGTTTATTTCAGAGTAAAATGTCCAATGTTTGTTTCCAGGGCCCTTGGCCTGAGACTGGGCGTTTGACAGCTCAAATTCCGAATGGATCAGGATTTCTCCCAGACTAAAGATGCCACCACTGAGAACCCTGGCTACATTTGGAGAGACTGTGTCTTCCTCCTAAATGGTGTTAAGAAACTGGGAGGGTGTGGTTTTTTCAGAGGAAAATGGCCAATGTTCATATCCAGGGCCCTTGGCCGGAGGCAGGCCGTCTGAAACCTCAAATTCCGAATGGATCAGGATTTCTCCCAGATGAAAAATACTAACACAGAGAACTCTGCCTTTGCATGGAGTGCCAAAAGCCTCCTCTAAATGGATATTACAAAAGTGGTGAAGTGATCTTTATTTCACAGAGAAATAGGCCCTTCTTTGCATGCAGGGGCATGGTCCTGAGACTGGGCTTCGGCCTGCTAAAATCCCAAACCTAATGTTTTCTCCCAGACTAAAGATGCCAGCAGTTAGAAGCCTGGCTACTTTTCGAGAGACCAACACTACCTCCAAACTGGTATTAAGAAACTGGGAGGGTATGGTTTTTTTCAAAGGAAAAATTGCAGATGTTCGTAACCAGGGCAATGGGCCTGAGACCGGGCGTCTGAAACCTCAGATTCCGAAGCAACCAGCATTTCTCCCAAACTAAACATGCCACCGTATATAATCCTGGCTGCTTTTGGAGAGACAATATCTTCCTCCTAAATGATATTAAGAAACTGGGAGGGTGTGGTTTATTTCAGAGTAAAATGTCCCGTGTTTGTTTCCAGGGCCCTTGGCCGGAGACAGGCCGTCTGAAACCTCAAATTCCGAATGGATCAGGATTTCTCCCAGACTAAAGATGCCACCACTGAGAACCCTGGCTACTTTTGGAGAGACTGTGTCTTCCTCCTAAATGGTATTAAGAAACTGGGAGGGTGTGGTTTTTACAGAGGGAAAATGGCCAATGTTCATATCCAGGGCCCTTGGCGGAGACTGGGCGTCTGAAACCTTAAATTCCGAAGCAATCAGGATTTCTCCCAGACTAAAAATACTAACACTGAGAACTCTGGCTGTTCATGGAGAGCCAAAAGCCTCCTCTAAATGGATATCACAAAAGTGGTGAAGTGATCTTTATTTCACAGAGGAATAGGCCCTTCTTTGCATGCAGGGGCATGGTCCTGAGACTGGGCTTCGGCCTGCAAAAATTCCAAACCCAATGTTTTCTTCCAGACTAATGATGCCAGCAGTTAGAAGCCTGGCTACAGTTCGATAGGCCAACACTACCTCCAAACTGGTATAAAGAAACTGGGATGGTGTGGTTTTATTCTGAGGAAAATGTCCAGTGTTCGTGTTGAGGGCAATGGGCCTGCAACTGGGCGTCTGACACCTCAAATGCCGAAGGGATCAGGATTTCTCCCAGACTAAAGACGCCACCATCATAACCATGGCTACTTTTGGAGAGACTGTTTCTTCCTTTTAAAGTGTATTAAGAAATTGGGAGGGTGTGGTTTATTTCAGAGTAAAATGTCCAGTGTTTGTTTCCAGGGCCCTTGGCCTGAGACTGGGCGTTTGACAGCTAAAATTCCGAACGGATCAGGATTTCTCCCAGACTAAAGATGTCACCACTGAGAACCCTGGCTACTTTCGGAGAGACTGTATCATCCTCCTAAATGGTATTAAGGAGCTGGGAGTGTGTGGTTTTTCACAGAGGGAAAATGGCCAATGTTCATATGCAGGGCCCTTGGCCAGAGACCGGGCGTCTGAAGCCTCAAATTCCGAATAGATCAGGATTTCTCCCAGACTAAAAAGGCCACCACTTAGAATCGTGGGTGCCTCTGGAGAGACAATGTCTTCCTCCAAACTGGTATTAAGAAACTGGGAGGGTGTGTTTTTTTTTCAGAGGAAAATGTCCAGTGTTCGTGTTGGAGGCAATGGGCCTGAGACTGGGCGTCTGACAGCTAAAATTCGGAACGGATCAGGATTTCTCCCAGAATAAAACTGCCACCACTGAGAACTCTGGCTGTTCATGGAGTGCCAAAAGCCTCCTCTAAATGGATATTACAAAAGTGGTGAAGTGATCTTTATTTCACAGAGAAATAGGCCCTTCTTTGCATGCAGGGGCATGATCCTGAGACTGGGCTTCGGCCTGCTAAAATTCCAAACCTAATGTTTTCTCCCAGACTAAAGATGGCAGCACTTAGGAGCCTGGCTACTTTTGGAGAGACCAACACTACCTCCAAACTGGTATTAAGAAACTGGTAGGGTATGGTTTTTTTCAGAGGGAAAATTGCCCATGTTCGTAGTCAGGGCAATTGGGCTGAGACTGGGCGTCTGACAGCTAAAATTCCGAACGGATCAGGATTTCTCCCAGACTAAAGATGCAACCTCTTGGAACCTTCGCTGCTTTTGAAGAGACTGGATCTTCCTCCTAAATGATATCAAGAAACTGGGAGGGTGTGGTTTTTTACAGAGGGAAAATTGCAAATGTTCATATCCAGGGCCCTTGGCCTGAGACTGGGCATCTGAAACCTCCGATTCCGAAGCAATCAGAATTTCTCCCAAACTAAACATGCCACCGTATATAATCCTGGCTACTTTTGGAGAGACAATATCTTCCTCCAAACTTGTATTAAGAAACTGGGAGGGTGTGGTTTATTTCAGAGTAAAATGTCCAGTGTTTGTTTCAGGGCCCTTGGCCTGAGACTGGGCGTTTGACAGCTCAAATTCGAATGGATCAGGATTTCTCCCAGACTAAAGATTCCACCACTGAGAATCCTGGCTACTTTCGGAGAGACTGTATCTTCCTCCTAAATGGTATTAAGAAACTGGGAGGTTGTGGTTTTTTACAGAGGGAAAATGGCCAATGTTCATATCCAGGGCCCTTGGCCTGAGACTGGGCATCTGAAACCTCAGATTCAAAGCAATCAGAATTTCTCCCAAACTAAACATGCCACAGTATATAATCCTGGCTACTTTTGGAGAGACAATATCCTGAGACTGGGCGTCTGACAGCTAAAATTCCGAACGGATCAGGATTTCTCCCAGACTAAAGATGCAACCTCTTAGAACCTTGGCTGCTTTTGAAGAGACTGGATCTTCCTCCTAAATGATATCAAGAAACTGGGAGGGTGTGGTTTTTTACAGAGGGAAAATTGCAAATGTTCATATCCAGGGCCCTTGGCCTGAGACTGGGCATCTGAAACCGCCAATTTCGAAACAGTCCGGATCTCTCCCAGACTAAACATGCCACCGTATATAATCCTGGCTACTTTTGGAGAGACAATATCTTCCTCCAAACTTGTATTAAGAAACTGGGAGGGTGTGGTTTATTTCAGAGTAAAATGTCCAGTGTTCGTTTCCAGGGCCCTTGGCCGGAGACAGGCCGTCTGAAACCTCAAATTCCGAATGGATCAGGATTTCTCCCAGATGAAAAATACTAACACAGAGAACTCGGCCTGTGCATGGAGTGCCAAAAGCCTCCTCTAAATGGATATTACAAAAGTGGTGAAGTGATCTTTATTTCACAGAGAAATAGGCCCTTCTTTGCATGCAGGGGCATGGTCCTGAGACTGGGCTTCGGCCTGCTAAAATCCCAAACCTAATGTTTTCTCCCAGACTAAAGATGCCAGCAGTTAGAAGCCTGGCTACTTTTGGAGAGACCAACACTACCTCCAAACTGGTATTAAGAAACTGGGAGGGTATGGTTTTTTTCAAAAGGAAAATTGCAGATGTTCGTAACCAGGGCAATGGGCCTGAGACCGGGCGTCTGAAACCTCAGATTCCGAAGCAACCAGCATTTCTCCCAGACTAAACATGCCACCGTATATAATCCTGGCTGCTTTTGGAGAGACAATATCTTCCTCCTAAATGATATTAAGAAACTGGGAGGGTGTGGTTTATTTCAGAGTAAAATGTCCAGTGTTCGTTTCCAGGGCCCTTGGCCGGAGACAGGCCGTCTGAAACCTCAAATTCCGAATGGATCAGGATTTCTCCCAGACTAAAGATGCCACCACTGAGAACCCTGGCTACTTTTGGAGAGACTGTGTCTTCCTCCTAAATGGTATTAAGAAACTGGGAGGGTGTGGTTTTTTACAGAGGGAAAATGGCCAATGTTCATATCCAGGGCCCTTGGCCGGAGACTGGGCGTCTGAAACCTTAAATTCCGAAGCAATCAGGATTTCTCCCAGACTAAAAATACTAACACTGAGAACTCTGGCTGTTCATGGAGAGCCAAAACCTCCTCTAAATGGATATCACAAAAGTGGTGAAGTGATCTTTATTTCCAGAGGAATAGGCCCTTCTTTGCATGCAGGGGCATGGTCCTGAGACTGGGCTTCGGCCTGCTAAAATCCCAAACCTAATGTTTTCTCCCAGACTAAAGATGCCAGCAGTTAGAAGCCTGGCTACTTTTGGAGAGACCAACACTACCTCCAAACTGGTATTAAGAAACTGGTAGGGTATGGTTTTTTTCAGAGGGAAAATTGCCCATGTTCGTAGCCAGGGCAATTGGGCTGAGACTGGGCGTCTGACAGCTAAAATTCCGAATGGATCAGGATTTCTCCCAGACTAAAGATGCAACCTCTTGGAACCTTGGCTGCTTTTGAAGAGACTGGATCTTCCTCCTAAATGATATTAAGAAACTGGGAGGGTGTGGTTTTTACAGAGGGAAAATTGCAAAAGTTCATATCCAGGGCCCTTGGCCTGAGACTGGGCATCTGAAACCTCCGATTCCGAAGCAATCAGAATTTCTCCCAAACTAAACATGCCACCGTATATAATCCTGGCTACTTTTGGAGAGACAATATCTTCCTCCAAACTTGTATTAAGAAACTGGGAGGGTGTGGTTTATTTCAGAGTAAAATGTCCAGTGTTCGTTTCCAGGGCCCTTGGCCGGAGACAGGCCGTCTGAAACCTCAAATTCCGAATGGATCAGGATTTCTCCCAGACTAAAGATGCCACCACTGAGAACCCTGGCTACTTTTGGAGAGACTGTGTCTTCCTCCTAAATGGTATTAAGAAACTGGGAGGGTGTGGTTTTTTACAGAGGGAAAATGGCCAATGTTCATATCCAGGGCCCTTGGCCAGAGACCGGGCGTCTGAAACCTCAAATTCCGAATAGATCAGAATTTCTCCCAGACTAAAAATGCCACCACTTAGAATCGTGGGTACCTCTGGAGAGACAATGTCTTCCTCCAAACTGGTATTAAGAAACTGGGAGGGTGTGTTTTTTTTTTTAGAGGAAAACGTCCAGTGTTCGTGTTGGAGGCAATGGGCCTGAGACTGGGCGTCTGACAGCTAAAATTCGAACGGATCAGGATTTCTCCCAGAATAAAACTGCCACCACTGAGAACCCTGGCTGTTCATGGAGTGCCAAAAGCCTCCTCTAAATGGATATTACAAAAGTGGTGAAGTGATCTTTATTTCACAGAGAAATAGGCCCTTCTTTGCATGCAGGGGCATGATCCTGAGACTGGGCTTCGGCCTGCTAAAATTCCAAACCTAATGTTTTCTCCCAGACTAAAGATGCCAGCAGTTAGAAGCCTGGCTACTTTTGGAGAGACCAACACTACCTCCAAACTGGTATTAAGAAACTGGTAGGGTATGGTTTTTTTCAGAGGGAAAATTGCCCATGTTCGTAGCCAGGGCAATTGGGCTGAGACTGGGCGTCTGACAGCTAAAATTCCGAATGGATCAGGATTTCTCCCAGACTAAAGATGCAACCTCTTGGAACCTTGGCTGCTTTTGAAGAGACTGGATCTTCCTCCTAAATGATATTAAGAAACTGGGAGGGTGTGGTTTTTACAGAGGGAAAATTGCAAATGTTCATATCCAGGGCCCTTGGCCTGAGACTGGGCATCTGAAACCTCCGATTCCGAAGCAATCAGAATTTCTCCCAAACTAAACATGCCACCGTATATAATCCTGGCTACTTTTGGAGAGACAATATCTTCCTCCAAACTTGTATTAAGAAATTGGGAGGGTGTGGTTTATTTCAGAGTAAAATGTCCAGTGTTTGTTTCCAGGGCCCTTGGCCTGAGACTGGGCGTTTGACAGCTCAAATTCCGAATGGATCAGGATTTCTCCCAGACTAAAGATTCCACCACTGAGAACCCTGGCTACTTTCGGAGAGACTGTATCTTCCTCCTAAATGGTATTAAGAAACTGGGAGGTTGTGGTTTTTACAGAGGGAAAATGGCCAATGTTCATATCCAGGGCCCTTGGCGGAGACCGGGCGTCTGAAACCTCAAATTCTGAATGGATCAGGATTTCTCCCAGACTAAAAATACTAACACTGAGAACTCTGGCTGTTCATGGAGAGCCAAAAGCCTCCTCTAAATGGATATTACAAAAGTGGTGAAGTGATCTTTATTTCACAGAGAAATAGGCCCTTCTTTGCATGCAGGGGCATGGTCCTGAGACTGGGCTTCGGCCTGCTAAAATTCCAAACCTAATATTTTCTCCCAGACTAAAGATGCCAGCAGTTAGAAGCCTGGCTACTTTTGGAGAGACCAACACTACCTCCAAACTGGTATTAAGAAACTGGTAGGGTATGGTTTTTTCAGAGGGAAAATTGCCCATGTTCGTAGCCAGGGCAATTGGGCTGAGACTGGGCGTCTGACAGCTAAAATTCCGAATGGATCAGGATTTCTCCCAGACTAAAGATGCAACCTCTTGGAACCTTGGCTGCTTTTGAAGAGACTGGATCTTCCTCCTAAATGATATCAAGAAACTGGGAGGGTGTGGTTTTTTACAGAGGGAAAATTGCAAATGTTCATATCCAGGGCCCTTGGCCTGAGACTGGGCATCTGAAACCTCCGATTCCGAAGCAATCAGAATTTCTCCCAAACTAAACATGCCACCGTATATAATCCTGGCTACTTTTGGAGAGACAATATCTTCCTCCAAACTTGTATTAAGAAATTGGGAGGGTGTGGTTTATTTCAGAGTAAAATGTCCAGTGTTTGTTTCCAGGGCCCTTGGCCTGAGACTGGGCGTCTGACAGCTAAAATTCCGAACGGATCAGGATTTCTCCCAGACTAAAGATGCAACCTCTTAGAACCTTGGCTGCTTTTGAAGAGACTGGATCTTCCTCCTAAATGATATCAAGAAACTGGGAGGGTGTGGTTTTTTACAGAGGGAAAATTGCAAATGTTCATATCCAGGGCCCTTGGCCTGAGACTGGGCATCTGAAACCGAAATTCGAAACAGTCCGGATTTCTCCCAGACTAAACATGCCACCGTATATAATCCTGGCTACTTTTGGAGAGACAATATCTTCCTCCAAACTTGTATTAAGAAACTGGGAGGGTGTGGTTTATTTCAGAGTAAAATGTCCAGTGTTTGTTTCCAGGGCCCTTGGCCTGAGACTGGGCGTCTGACAGCTCAAATTCCGAATGGATCAGGATTTCTCCCAGACTAAAGATGCCACCACTGAGAACCCTGGCTACATTTGGAGAGACTGTGTCTTCCTCCTAAATGGTGTTAAGAAACTGGGAGGGTGTGGTTTTTTACAGAGGGAAAATGGCCAATGTTCATATCCAGGGCCCTTGGCCGGAGGCAGGGCGTCTGAAACCTCAAATTCCGAATGGATCAGGATTTCTCCCAGATGAAAAATACTAACACAGAGAACTCTGCCTGTGCATGGAGTGCCAAAAGCCTCCTCTAAATGGATATTACAAAAGTGGTGAAGTGATCTTTATTTCACAGAGAAATAGGCCCTTCTTTGCATGCAGGGGCATGGTCCTGAGACTGGGCTTCGGCCTGCTAAAATCCCAAACCTAATGTTTTCTCCCAGACTAAAGATGCCAGCAGTTAGAAGCCTGGCTACTTTTGGAGAGACCAACACTACCTCCAAACTGGTATTAAGAAACTGGGAGGGTATGGTTTTTTTCAAAGGGAAAATTGCAGATGTTCGTAACCAGGGCAATGGGCCTGAGACCGGGCGTCTGAAACCTCAGATTCCGAAGCAACCAGCATTTCTCCCAAACTAAACATGCCACCGTATATAATCCTGGCTGCTTTTGGAGAGACAATATCTTCCTCCTAAATGATATTAAGAAACTGGGAGGGTGTGGTTTATTTCAGAGTAAAATGTCCAGTGTTCGTTTCCAGGGCCCTTGGCCGGAGACAGGCCGTCTGAAACCTCAAATTCCGAATGGATCAGGATTTCTCCCAGACTAAAGATGCCACCACTGAGAACCCTGGCTACATTTGGAGAGACTGTGTCTTCCTCTTAAATGGTGTTAAGAAACTGGGAGGGTGTGGTTTTTTACAGAGGGAAAATGGCCAATGTTCATATCCAGGGCCCTTGGCCGGAGACTGGGCGTCTGAAACCTTAAATTCCGAAGCAATCAGGATTTCTCCCAGACTAAAAATACTAACACTGAGAACTCTGGCTGTTCATGGAGAGCCAAAAGCCTCCTCTAAATGGATATCACAAAAGTGGTGAAGTGATCTTTATTTCACAGAGGAATAGGCCCTTCTTTGCATGCAGGGGCATGGTCCTGAGACTGGGCTTCGGCCTGCAAAAATTCCAAACCCAATGTTTTCTTCCAGACTAATGATGCCAGCAGTTAGAAGCCTGGCTACAGTTCGATAGGCCAACACTACCTCCAAACTGGTATAAAGAAACTGGGATGGTGTGGTTTTGTTCAGAGGAAAATGTCCAGTGTTCGTGTTGAGGGCAATGGGCCTGCAACTGGGCGTCTGACACCTCAAATGCCGAAGGGATCAGGATTTCTCCCAGACTAAAGACGCCACCATCATAACCATGGCTACTTTTGGAGAGACTGTATCTTCCTTTTAAAGTGTATTAAGAAATTGGGAGGGTGTGGTTTATTTCAGAGTAAAATGTCCAGTGTTTGTTTCCAGGGCCCTTGGCCTGAGACTGGGCATTTGACAGCTCAAATTCCCAACGGATCAGGATTTCTCCCAGACTAAAGATTCCACCACTGAGAACCCTGGCTACTTTCGGAGAGACTGTATCTTCCTCCTAAATGGTATTAAGGAGCTGGGAGTGTGTGGTTTTTCACA
The DNA here is from genome assembly GCA_030060385.1 of Muscicapa striata striata. Lineage (NCBI taxonomy): Eukaryota > Metazoa > Chordata > Aves > Passeriformes > Muscicapidae > Muscicapa > Muscicapa striata. The sequence continues at coordinate 5,012 of JAREIS010003272.1, read as the reverse complement.
GAGGGAAAATGGCCAATGTTCATATCCAGGGCCCTTGGCCAGAGACCGGGCGTCTGAAACCTCAAATTCCGAATAGATCAGAATTTCTCCCAGACTAAAAAGGCCACCACTTAGAATCGTGGGTACCTCTGGAGAGACAATGTCTTCCTCCAAACTGGTATTAAGAAACTGGGAGGGTGTGGTTTTTTTTTCAGAGGAAAACGTCCAGTGTTCGTGTTGGAGGCAATGGGCCTGAGACTGGGCGTCTGACAGCTAAAATTCCGAACGGATCAGGATTTCTCCCAGAATAAAACTGCCACCACTGAGAACCCTGGCTGTTCATGGAGTGCCAAAAGCCTCCTCTAAATGGATATTACAAAAGTGGTGAAGTGATCTTTATTTCACAGAGAAATAGGCCCTTCTTTGCATGCAGGGGCATGATCCTGAGACTGGGCTTCGGCCTGCTAAAATTCCAAACCTAATGTTTTCTCCCAGACTAAAGATGCCAGCAGTTAGAAGCCTGGCTACTTTTGGAGAGACCAACACTACCTCCAAACTGGTATTAAGAAACTGGTAGGGTATGGTTTTTTTCAGAGGGAAAATTGCCCATGTTCGTAGCCAGGGCAATTGGGCTGAGACTGGGCGTCTGACAGCTAAAATTCCGAATGCATCAGGATTTCTCCCAGACTAAAGATGCAACCTCTTGGAACCTTGGCTGCTTTTGAAGAGACTGGATCTTCCTCCTAAATGATATTAAGAAACTGGGAGGGTGTGGTTTTATACAGAGGGAGAAAAACAAATGTTGATATCCAGGGCCCTTGGCCTGAGACTGGGCATCTGAAACCTCCGATTCCGAAGCAATCAGAATTTCTCCCAAACTAAACATGCCACCGTATATAATCCTGGCTACTTTTGGAGAGACAATATCTTCCTCCAAACTTGTATTAAGAAATTGGGAGGGTGTGGTTTATTTCAGAGTAAAATGTCCAGTGTTTGTTTCCAGGGCCCTTGGCCTGAGACTGGGCATTTGACAGCTCAAATTCCCAACGGATCAGGATTTCTCCCAGACTAAAGATTCCACCACTGAGAACCCTGGCTACTTTTGGAGAGACTGTATCTTCCTCCTAAATGGTATTACGAAACTGGGAGGTTGTGGTTTTTACAGAGGAAAATGGCCAATGTTCATATCCAGGGCCCTTGGCCGGAGACTGGGCGTCTGAAACCTCAAATTCTGAATGGATCAGGATTTCTCCCAGACTAAAAATACTAACACTGAGAACTCTGGCTGTTCATGGAGAGCCAAAAGCCTCCTCTAAATGGATATTACAAAAGTGGTGAAGTGATCTTTATTTCACAGAGAAATAGGCCCTTCTTTGCATGCAGGGCATGATCCTGAGACTGGGCTTCGGCCTGCTAAAATTCCAAACCTAATGTTTTCTCCCAGACTAAAGATGCCAGCAGTTAGAAGCCTGGCTACTTTTGGAGAGACCAACACTACCTCCAAACTGGTATTAAGAAACTGGTAGGGTAAGTCCAGTTTCTCCCAGACTAAACATGCCACCGTATATAATCCTGGCTACTTTTGGAGAGACAATATCTTCCTCAAACTTGTATTAAGAAACTGCGAGGTGTGGTTTATTTCAGAGTAAAATGTCAGTGTTTGTTTCCAGGGCCCTTGGCCTGAGACTGGGCGTCTGACAGCTAAAATTCGACGGATCAGGATTTCTCCCAGACTAAAAATGCCACACTTAGAATCGTGGGTACCTCTGGAGAGACAATGTCTTCACTCCAAGCTGGTATTAAGAAACTGGGAGGGTGTGGTTTTCAGGAAAGCGTCCAGTGTTCGTGTTGGGCAATGGGCCTGAGACTGGGCGTCTGACAGCTGGAATTCGAGCGGATCAGGATTTCTCCCAGACTAAAGATGCCCCTAGAACCTGGCTTTTGAGAGACTGTCTTCCTCTAAAGGGATTAAGAAACTGGAGGGTGTGGTTTTACAGAGGAAAATGGCCAAGTTCATATCCAGGGCCTGGCCGAGACTGGGTCTGAGCTGAGCTGATTTGGTGTTTTCAGAGATCACTTGAATCCAATCACAGTTTCTCCAGACAAGTCCCTGCTGCTCTGAGACCTCAAATGTATTAAACGGGAGGTGTTTCAGAGAAAATGTTCAACAGGCTGGAACTCCAAACCATTCAAACGATTTCCAGACAATCACGTAAACTGTTTTGAGCAAACTCTCAAATGTATTAGAATGGAGGGGTTTATTTCAGAGAATGCCTGTGTTAGGCCTTGGCTGAGACGGCGTGAAGCTCAAATTCGAATGATCAGGATTTCTCCAGACTAAAGATCACCACTGAGAACCTGGCTCTTTGAGAGACTGTACTCCTCAAATGGTATTAGAAACTGGGAGTTGGTTTTTACAGAGAAATGCCAATGTCTATCCAGGCCTTGGCGAGACTGGGCGCTGAAACCTAAATTCCGAAATCAGATTTCCCAGACTAAAATCACCATGAGAACTCTGGCTGTCATGGAGGCCAAAGCCTCTCTAAATGGATATTACAAAGTGGTGAAGTGATCTTATTTCACAGAGGAATAGGCCCTCTTTGCATGCAGGGCATGTCCTGAGACTGGCTTCGCCTGCAAAATTCCAAACAATGTTTTCTCCCAGACTAAAATGCCACAGTTAGAAGCCTGGCTACTTGGAGAGACCAACACTCCTCAAACTGGTATTAAGAAACTGGGAGGGTTGGTTTTTTCAGAGGAAAATGCCAGTGTTTGCAGGGCAATTGGGCCTGAGACTGGGCGTCTGACAGCTCAAATTCCGAAGGATCAGGATTTCTCCCAGACTAAAGAGCAACCTCTTGAACCTTGGCTCTTTTGAAGAGACTGGATCTTCCTCTAAATGTATTAAGAAACTGGGAGGTGTGGTTTTTCAGAGGAAAATTCAAATGTTCATATCCAGGGCCCTTGGCCTGAGACTGGCATCTGAACCTCAGATTCAACAATCAGATTTCTCCCAACTAAACATGCCACCATATAATCCTGGCTACTTTGGAGAGACAATATCTTCCTCCAAACTTGTATTAAGAACTGGGAGGGTGTGGTTTATTTCAGATAAAATGTCCAGTCTTATTTCCAGGGCCCTTGGCCTGAGACGGGCGTCTGAACCTCAAATTCGAATGGATCAGGATTTCTCCCAGACTAAAGATGCACACTGAGAACCTGGCTCTTCTGAGAGACTGTCTTCCTCCTAAATGGATTAGAAACTGGGAGGTGTGGTTTTTTACAGAGGAAAAGGCCAATGTTCATATCCAGGGCCCTGGCCTGAGACTGGGCGTCTGACTCAAAATTCCAACGCAATCAGATTTCTCCCAGACTAAAACTGCCACACTGAGAACCTGGCTGTTCATGGAGGCCAAAAGCCTCCTCAAATGGATATTACAAAAGTGGTGAAGTGATCTTTATTTCACAGAGAAATAGGTCTCTTCATGCGGGGCATGATCCTGATGACTGGCTCCGCCTGCTAAACCCAACCCAATGTTTTCTCCCAGGACTCAAGATGCAGTTAGCAGTTAGAAGCCTGGCTACTTTTGAGAGACCAAATACCTCCAACTGGCTAAGAAACTGGGAGTGGGTATGGTTTTTTTCAGAGGGAAATCACCATGGGTGCCTGAGGCCAGGGCAATTGGGCTGAGACTGGGCCTGACAGCTAAAATCAACGATCAGGTTTCTCCCAGACTAAAGATGCAACCTCTGGAACCTTGGCTGCTTTTGAAGAGACTGGATCTTCTCCAAATGATATTAAGAAACTGGGAGGGTGTGTTTTACAGAGGGAAAATACCAATGTTCATATCCAGGGCCCTTGGCCTGAGATGGCATCTGAAACCTCCATTCAGAATAATTTCTCCCAAACTAAACATGCCACATAAATCCTGCTACTTTTGGAGAGACAATATCTTCCTCCAAACTTGTATTAAGAAATCAGAGGGTGTGGTTTATTTGGAGCAAAATGTCCAGTGCTTGTTTCCAGGGCCCTTGGCCTGAGACTGGGCGTTGACAGCTGAAATCTGGAATGGACTGGTGATTTCTCCCAGACCAAAGATTCCACCACTGAGAACCCTGGCTATTTGGAGAGACTGTGTCTTCCTCCTAAAATGGTATTAAGAAACTGGGAGGTGTGGTTTTTACAGAGGAAAATGGCCAATGTTCACATCCAGGGCCCTTGGCGAGACTGGGCGTGAAACCTCAAATTCGAATGGATCAGGATTTCTCCCAGACTAAAATACTAACACTGAGAACTCTGGCTGCTCATGGAGAGCCAAAAGCCTCCTCTAAATGGATATTACTAAAGTGGTGAAGATCTATTTCATGAGAACAGGCCCTCTTTGCATGTAGGGGCATGGTCCTGAGATCAGCTTCGCCTAAATTCCAAACCCAATGTTTCTCCCAGAATGTTATTGCCAGCAGTTAGCCTGGCTACTTTTGGAGAGACCAACACTACTCCAAACTGGTATTAAGAAACTCGGAGGGTATGGTTTTTCAGAGGAAAATTGCCCATGTTTAGCAGGGCATTGGCTGAGACTGGGCTCTGACACTAAAATTCAAGATCAGGATTTCTCCCAGACTAAAGATGCAACCTCTGAACCTTGGCTGCTTTTGAAGAGACTGGATCTTCCTCCTAAATATATAAGAAACTGGGAGGTGTGGTTTTTCAGAGGAAAAGACAATTTTCTTCCAGGCCCTTGGCCTGAGACTGGGCATCTGAAACCTCAGATTCCGAAGCATCAGATTTCTCCCAAACTAAACATGCCACCGTATATAATCCTGGCTATTTTGGAGAGACAATTCTTCCTCCAAACTTGTATTAAGAAATGGGAGGTGTGGTTTATTTCAGAGTAAAATGTCCAGTGTTTGTTTCAGGGCTTGGCCTGAGACTGGGCGTTTGACAGCTAAATTCGAAGGATCAGGATTTCTCCCAGACTAAAGATCACCACTGAGAACCCTGGCTCTGGAGAAGTCTTCCTCTAAATGGTATT
>JAREIS010003271.1:0-10169 GCA_030060385.1 Muscicapa striata striata | reverse complement strand
CCCGGCTCCGGGGCAAGCCGGCCGGCCCGCGGCAACCGCCCGCTGCCGGCGGGAGGCGCTGCAGCGGCCCTCGGCGCCGGGGTGAACAAGTCCACCCTTCTCCGGGGCGGCCGCCGGAGACCACGTCTACCCGGCTCCGGGGATGGCCGGCCGGCCGGCAGGCGGCATCCGCCTGTTGCCGGCGGGGAGGGCGCTGCAGCGTCCCTCGGCGCCGGGGTGAACAGGTCTACCCCTCTCCGGGGCGGCCGCCGTTGACCAGGTCTACCCGGCTCCGGGGCCGGCCGACCGGCCGACGGCATCCGCATTCCGCCGGCGGGGAGGGCGTTGCAGCGGCCCTCGGCGCCGGGGTGAACACGTCTACCCTTCTCCGTGGCGGCCGCCGGAGACCAGGTGTACCCGGCTCCGGGGCAGGCCGGCCTGCCGGCGGCATCCGCCTGCCGCCGGCGGGGAGGGCGCTGTAGCGTCCCTCGGCGCCGGGGTGAACAGGTCTACCCTTCTCCGGGGCGGCCGCCGGAGACCAGGTCTACCCGGCTCCAGGGCCGGGCCGGCCGGCCGGCGGCATCCGCCTGCCGCCGGCTACAATTCTCAGGGCGGCTGCCGGATACCAGGTCTACCCGGCTGTGGGGCCGGCCGGCCGGCCGGCGGCATCCGCCTGCCGCCGGCGGGAGGCGCTGCAGCGGTCCTCGGCGCCAGGGGTGAACAGGTCTACCCTTCTCCGGGCGGCCGCCGGAGACCCCGCCCCGGCGAGGGCGCTGCAGCGTCCTCGGCGCCCGGGGGTGAACAGGTCTACCCTTCTCCTGGGCGGCCGCCGGAGACCAGGTCTACCCGGCTCCGTGGCCGGCCGGCCGGCCGGCGGCATCCGCCTGCCGCCGGCGGAGGGCGCTGCAGCGTCCTCGGCGCCTGGGTGAACAGGTCTACCCTTCTCCGGGCGGCCGCCGGAGATCAGGTCTACCCGGCTCCGAGGCCGGCCGCCGGCCGGCGGCATCGGCCTGCCCCTGGCAGGGAGCGCGCTGCAGCCGCCCTCAGCGCCATGGTGAACAGGTCTACCCTTCTCCGGGGCGGCCGCCAGAGACCAGGTCTACCCGGCTCCGGGGCATGCCGGTCGGCCGGCGGCTTCCTCCTGCCGCCCGGCAGTGAGGCGCTGCAGCGTCCCTCGGGGCGGGGTGAACAGGTCTACCCTTATTTGTATTGACCGCCGGAGACCAGGTCTACCAAGCTCCGGGGTCGGCGGCCGGCCGGCGGCATCCACCTGTCGCCTGCGGGAGGCGCTGCAGCGGCCCTCGGCGCCCGGGAGTGAACAGGTCTACAATTCTCCAGGGCGGCCGCCGGAGACCAGGTCTACCCGGCTCCGGGGCCGGCCGGGCGGCAGCGGCATCCGCCTGTTGCCGGCAGGAGAGCGCTGCAGCGTTTCTCGCGCCGGGGTGAACAGGTCTACCCTTCTCAGGGCGGCCGCCAGAGACCAGGTCTACCCAGCTCCGGGCCGGTCGGCCGGCCAGCGGCATCCGCCTGTCACCGGCGGGGAGGCGCTGCTGCGGCCTCGGCGCCGGGTGAACAGGTCTACCCGGCTCAGGGCGGCGCCGGAGACCAGGTCTACCTGGCTCGGGTCGGCCGGCCTGCCGGCAGCATCCGCCTGCCGCCGGCGGGCGCTGCAGCATCCTCGGCGCCCGGGGTGAACAAGTCTACCCATCTCCTGGGCGGCCGCCGGAGACCAGGTCTACCCGGCTCGGGGCCGGCCGGCTGGCCGGCGGCATCCGCCTGTTGCCGGGCGGGGAGGGCGCTGCAGCGTCCTCGGCGCCCCTCGGCGCGGGATGAACAGGTCTACCCTTCTCCGGGCGGCCGCCGAGACCAGGTCTACCTGGCCCCGGGGCGGCCGGCGGCGCGCATCGCCTGCCGCGGGGCGCTGCGCGTCCTCGCGCCGGGGTGAACAGGTCTACCCCTTCTCCGGGCGCGCGGACCAGGTCTACCGGCTCCGGGCGGCCGGCCGGCGGCGGCATCCGCCTGCCGCCGGCGGGAGCGCTGCAGCGTCCTCGGCGCCGGGTGAACAGTCTACCCTTCTCCGGGCGGCAGCCGAGCCAGGTCTACCGGCTCCGGGGCCGGCCGGCCGGCGGCATCGCCTGCCGCCGGCGGAGGCGCTGCAGCGCCCTCGGCGCCGGGTGAACAGGTCTACCCTTCTCGGGCGCGCCGAGACCAGGTCACTCCGGCTCGGCGGCCGGCGGCGGCGGCATCCGCCGCCGCCGGCGGAGGCGCTGCAGCGGCCCTCGGCGCCGGGGTGAACAGGTCTACCCTTCTCGGGCGGCGCGAGGACCAGTCTCCGGCTCCGGGCCGGCGGCCGCGGCATCCGCCTGCCGCCGGCGGAGGCGCTGCGCGTCCCTCGGCGCCGGGGTGAACAGGTCTACCCTTCTCCGGGCGCCGCCGGGCCAGGCTACCCGGCTCGGGGCGGCGGCCGGCGCGGCATCCGCCTGCCGCGGGAGGCTGCGCGCCCTCGGCGCGGGTGAACAGGTCTACCCTTCTCGGGCGCCGCGGGCAGTCTACCGGCTCGGGCGCCGGCCGGCCGGCACCGCCGCCCGGCGGGCGCTGCAGCCTCGGCGCGGGGTGAACAGTCTACCCTTCTCGGGCGGCGGAGACCATCTCCGCTCCGGGGCGGCCGGCGGCGGCACCGCCTGCGCGGCGGGAGGGCTCGCGCCTGGCCGGGTGAAAGGTCTACCCTTCCCGGGGCCGGGACCAGGTCTACCCGGCTCCGGGCGCGCCGGCCGGCGGCATCCGCTGCCGCGGCGGGAGCGCTGCAGCTCCTGCGCCGGGGTGAGGTCTACCCTTCTCGGGCGGCGCCGGGCCAGGTCTACCCGGCTCGGGCGGCGCCGGGCGGCGGCATCCGCCTGCCGCCGGCGGAGGGCTGCAGCGTCCTCGGCCGGGTGACAGTCTACCCTTCTCGGGCGCCGGAGACCAGGTCTCCGGCTCGGGCGGCCGGCGGCGGCGGCATCCGCCTGCCGCCGGCGAGGCGCTGCAGCGTCCCGGCCGGGGTGAACAGGTCTACCCTTCTCCGGCGGCGCCAGACCAGGTCTACCCGCTCGGGGCCGGCGGCCGGCCGCGGCATCCGCCTGCCGCCGGGAGGCGCTCGGCCCTCGGGCGGGTAACAGGTCTACCTTCTCCGGGGCGGCCGGTCTCCCGGCTCGGGCGCGGCGGCGCATCCGCCGCCGCGGAGGCGTGCAGCGCCTCGGCGCGGTGAACGTCTACCTCTCGGGCGGCCGACAGTCTCGCTCGGGCGGCGGCGGCGGCATCCGCCGCCGCGGCGGGCGCGCGCTCGCCCGGGTGACGTCTACCCTTTCGGGAGCACGGGCCATCTGCGCCCGGGTCGGCCGCGGCCGCGGCATCCCTGCGCGCGGGGCGCCAGCCTCGGCGCCGGGTGACGGTCTACCTCGGGGCGCCGGGCGTCTCTCGGCCGGGCGGCCGGCACCGCCTGCGCCGGCGGGGCGCAGCGCCCCGGCGCCGGGGTGAACAGGCTACCCTTCTCCGGGCGGCCCGAGACCAGTCTACCGGCTCGGGCGGCCGCGCGGCATCCGCCTGCCCGGCGGAGGCGCTGCAGCGCCTCGGCGCGGGTGACAGGTCTACCCTTCTCCGGGCGGCGCCGGGCCAGGTCTCGGCTCGGCGGCCGGCGGCGGCATCCCTCCGCCGGCAGGCGTGCGCGCCTCGCGCGGGTGAACAGTCTACCCTTCTCGGGGCGCCGGAGCCAGGTTCCGGCTCGGGCGGCCGGCGCGGCGGCATCCGCCTGCCCCGGGGCGCTGCAGCGTCCCGCGCCGGGTGACAGTCTACCCTTCTCGGGGCCGCGGCCAGTCACCGGCTCGGCGGCCGGCCGCATCCGCCTGCCGCCGGCGGAGCGCTGCGCGCCTCGCGCCGGGTGAACAGGTCTACCTTCTCGGGCTGCCGGACAGGTCTACCGGCTGGGGCGGCGGCCGCGGCGGCATCCGCTGCGCCGGCGGAGGCGCTCAGCGTCCTCGGCGCCGGGTGCGGTCTACCCTTCTCGGCGCGCCGGGCCAGTCTCGGCTCGGCGGCGGCTGGCCGCGCATCCGCCTGCCCGGCGGAGGCGCTGCGTCCTCGCGCCGGGTGAACAGTCTACCCTTCTCGGGGCGCCGAGACCAGGTCTCCGGCTCCGGGCGGCGGCCGGCGGCATCCGCCTGCCCCCGGGAGGCGCTGGCCCTCGCGCGGGGTGAACAGTCTACCCTTCTCGGGGCCGCCGGAGACCAGGTCTACCGCTCCGGGCGGCCGGCGGCGGCGGCATCGCCTGCCGCCGGCGGGCGCTCAGCGCCCTCGCGCGGGTGACAGCACCCTTCTCGGGCGGCCGCGAGACCAGGTCTCCGGCTCCGGGGCGGCGGCCCGCGCCACGAGGCGCGCACGCCCGCGGTGACGCTCCCGGCGGCGGAGCAGTCTCGCTCGGCCGGCGCGCGGCGCTCCCCGCCGCCGGGAGGCTCGCGCCTCGGCGCGGTGAACAGGTCCTTCTCGGCGGCGCCGAGAAGTCTACCGGCTCGGGCCGGCGGCCGCGGCATCCGCCTGCCGCGCGGGCGCTGCAGCGTCCTCGGCCGGGTGAACAGGTCTACCTTCTCCGGCGCCGAGCCAGTCACCGGGGCGGCCCGGCCGGCGGCATCGCCGCCGGCGGCGCTGCGCCCTCGCGCGGGTGAACAGTCTACCCTTCTCGGCGCGCGACCAGTCTACGGTCGGGCCGGCGCGGCCGGCATCCTCCGCCGGCGGCGCTGCGCGCCTCGCGCCGGGTGACAGGTCTACCCTTTCTCCGGCGCGCCGGGCCAGGTCTACCCGGCTCCGGGCGCCGGCCGGCCGGCATCCCTGCCGCCGGCGGAGGGCGCTGCAGCGTCCCTGCGCGCCGGGGTGAACGGTCTACCCTCTCGGCGCGCCGGACCATGGTCTCCCGGCTCGGCGGCCAGGCGGCCGCGGCTCGCCTGCCGCGGCGGAGGCGCTCAGCTCCCTCGGCCGGGGTGAACAGTCTACCCTTCTCGGGCGGCCGCGAGACCAGGTCTACCCGCTCCGGGGCCAGGCCGCCGGCGGCGGCATCCGCCGCCGCGGCGGGGCGCTGCAGCGGCCCTCGGCGCCGGGTGAACAGGTCCCCTTCTCCGGGCGGCCGCCGGAGACCAGTTCGCTCCGGGCGCGGCCGGCCGGCGGCGGCATCCGCCTCGCCGCGGGGGGCGCTGCAGCGCCTCGGCGCCGGGGTGAACAGGTCTACCCTTCTCCGGGCGGCCGCCGGACCAGGTCTACCGGCCGGGGCGGCCGGCCGGCCGCGCGGCATCCGCCGCCGCCGCGGCCGAGGCGCTGCAGGCGTCCTCGGCCGGTCGACAGGTCTACCACCTTCTCGGGCGGCCGGCCGGGCCAGGTCTGCCCGCTCCGGGGCCGGCCGGCGCGCGGCATCCGCCTCGCGCCGGGGAGCGTCTACGGCCCTCCGGCGCCGGGGAACAGGTCCCCTCCGGGCGGCCCGGCCGGCTACCGGCTCCGGCCGCCGGCGGCGCAGCTCCGCCGCCGGCGGGGCGTCAACTCCGGCGCCGGGGACAGGTCTACCCTCCCGGGCGGCCGCGAGCCGGCTGCCGGCTCCGGGCCGGCCGGCGGCGGCGCTCCCGCCCGCGGCGGGGTGCAGCCCTCGCCCGGGGACAGCACCCTTCTCCGGCGCCGGAGGTCGGCCCGGCCGGCGGCTCGCCTGCCGCGCGGGGAGGCCTGCAGCGCCTCGGCGCCGGGTGAACAGGTCTACCCTTCTCGGGCGGCGCCGGAGACCAGGTCTCCGCTCCGGGCGCGCGGCGCGGGTCTACCCTTCTCCGGCGGCCGCCGGAGACCAGGTCTACCCGGCTCCGAGGCGGCCGGCCGGCGGCATCCGCCTGCCGCCGGCGGGGGCGCTGCAGCGTCCCATCGGCGCCGGGGTGAACAGGTCTACCCTTCTCGGGCGGCGCCGGAGACCAGGTCTACCCGGCTGCGGGGCCGGCCGGCCGGCCGGCGGCATCCGCCTGCTCCGGTGGGGAGGGCGCTGCAGCGTCCCTCGGCGCCGGGGTGAACAGGTCTACCCTTCCCTCGGCGCCGGGGTGAACAGGTCTACCCTTCTCCGGCGGCCGCCGGAGACCAGGTCTACCCGGCTCGGGGCCGGCCGGCCGGCCAGCGGCATCCGCCTGCCGCCGGCGGGGAGGCGCTGCAGCGTCCTCGGCGCCGGGTGAACAGGTCTACCCTTCTCGGGGCGGCCGCCGGAGACCAGGTCTACCCGGCTCCCGGGGCCGGCCGGCCGGCCGGCGGCATCCGCCTGCCGCCGGCGGGGAGGGCGCTGCAGCGTCCTCGCGCCCGGGGTGAACAGGTCTACCCTTCTCCGGGCGGCCGCCGGAGACCAGGTCTACCCGGCTCCGGGGCCGGCCGGCCGGCCGGCGGCATCCGCCTGCCGCCGGCGGGGAGGCGCTGCAGCGGCCCTCGGCGCCGGGGTGAACAGGTCTACCCTTCTCGGGCGGCCGCCGGAGACCAGGTCTACCCGGCTCGGGGCGGCCGGCCGGCCTGCGGCATCCGCCTGCCGCCGGCGGGAGGCGCTGCAGCGGCCTCGGCGCCGGGGTGAACAGGTCTACCCTTCTCCCGGGTGAACAGGTCTCCCTTCTCTGGCGGCGGAGACCAGGTCCCGCCGGGCCGGCCGGCGGCGGCATTGCCTGCCGGCGGGAGGCGCTGCAGCGCCCGGCGCCGGGTGAACAGGTCTACCTTTCCGGGCGCCGGAGACCAGGCTACCCGCCCGGCGGCGGCGGCCGGCGGCATCCGCCTGCGCCGGCGGGAGGCGCTGCAGCCCTCGCGCCGGGTGAAAGGTTACCTCTCGGCGGCCGAGACCAGGTCTACCGGCTCCGGCCGGGCGGCCGGGCATCTCGCCTGCCGCCGCGGGAGGCGCTGCAGCGCCTCGGCGCCGGGGTGAACAGGTCTACCCTTCTCCGGGCGGCGCCGGAGACCAGGTCTACCAGGCCCAGGCCGCCGGCCGCCGGCTGCATCCGCCTGCCTCTCCGGCGGGAGGGCGCTGCAGCGGCCCACGCGCCGGGTGAACAGGTCTACCTTCTCCGGGCGGCCTGAGACCAGGTCTACCGCCCGGGCCGGCGGCGGCGGCATCCGCCTGCCGCCGGCGGGAGGGCGCTGCAGCGCCCCGGCGCCGGGGTGCCTCGGCGCCGGGGTGAACAGGTCTACCCTTCTCCGGGCGGCCGAGACCAGGTCTACCCAGGCCCGGGCCGGGTCGGCGGGCGGCATCCGCCTGCCGCCGCGGGAGGGCGCTGCAGCGCCTCGGCGCCGGGGTGAACAGGTCTACCTTCTCCGGGCGGCCGAGACCAGGTCTACCCGGCCCGGGCCGGCCGGGCCGGCCGGCGGCATCCGCCTGCCGCCGGGGAGGGCGCTGCAGCGGCCTCGGCGCCGGGTGAACAGGTCTACCTTCTCCGGGCGGCCGCCGGAGACCAGGTCTACCCGGCCGGGCCGCCCGGCCGGGTGGCGGCATCCGCCTGCCGCCGGCGGAGGGCGCTGCAGCGCCCCCGGCGCCGGGGTGAACAGGTCTACCTTCTCCGGGCGGCCGCCGGAGACCAGGTCTACCCGGCCCGGGCCGGCCGGCCGGCCGGCGGCATCCGCCTGCCGCCGGCGGGAGGGCGCTGCAGCGCCTCGGCGCCGGGGTGAACAGGTCTACGCCTGCCGCCTGGCGGAGGCGCAGCGCCTCGCGCCGGGTGAACAGGTCTCCTTCTCCGGGCGCGCCGGAGACCACCGGCGCGCCCGGCCACCGCCGGCCACGCCGCGGACGCGCGGAGGGCGCGCGCCCTGGCCGGTGAACAGGCACCTTCGGCGCGGACAGGCCCGCGGCCGCGGCCGACCGCTGCCGCGGAGCGAGCCCGCCGGTGAAGGCCCTTCCGGCGGCCGAGACCAGGTCGGCGGCGCGGCCGCGGATCCCCGCCGCGGAGGCGCGCGCTGCGCGGTGAACAGGCACCTCGGCGCCGGAGACAGGCACGCGGCCGGCCGCCGGCGGATCCCCTGCCGCGCGGAGGCGCTGCAGCCCCGGCGCCGGGTGAACAGGCTACTTCTCGGCCGCGAGACCAGGCTACCGCCGGGCGCCGCCGGCGATCCGCCGCCGCGGAGGCGCAGCGCCCTCGGCCGGGGTAAAGGTCTACCTCCGGCGCCGGAGACCAGGCTACGCCGGCCGCGGCGGCGATCCGCCTGCCGCCGCGGAGGCGCTGCAGCCTCGCGCCGGGTGAACAGGCTCCCTTTCCGGGCGGCCGGAGACCAGTCACCCGCTCGGGCCGGCGGCCGGCGGATCGCGGAGGCCAGGCCGCGCGGGAAAGTACCCGCGCGACAGCTCCCGGCGCGGGGATCCCTGCGCGAGGCTAGCGCCGCGTGAACAGGACGCGCCGGCAGCCCGGGGGCGCGCGGCGCCGCGCGGGAGGGCGAGCCTCGCGGACAGGTCACTCGGGCCGAGCCACCCCGGGCGGGCCGGTCACGCCGCCGCGGGGGGGCCGCAGGCCGCCGGCCGGAACAGGTCTACCCGCTGGGCGGCAGCGCTCGGCACCGGTCCGGCGTACCGCTCGGGCGCGCGGGCAGTCCGCCTGGGCGGGCGGCCGCGCAGCGGCCTCGCGCCGGGTGAACAGGCTGCACTCCCTCGGCGGCCGTGAACCAGGTCTACCCTGCTCGGGGCGCCGCCGAGACCGGCTACCGTCCGGGCGCGGGGGCCGCGGCGCCTCGCCGCGCGGAGGCGCTCACTCTCGGGGCCCCGGGACAGGCTACCCGCTCCGGGCGGCCGGAGCCAGGTCGCCGGATCGGGCCGGCCGGGAGGGCGCGCGCCTGCCGCCGCGGGGGGACGCAGTCCTCGCGCCGGGTGACGAGTTACCGTTCTCCCGGGCGGCGCCGGGCCGGTCCCGGCTCGGCCGCCGCGGCGGGAGCGCTGCGGCCCGGCGGGGTGACAGGCCCTCTCCGGGCGCCGGGATCACCCTTCTCCGCGGCCGGACCGGCTCGCCGGCCGCGGCCGGCGCGGAGTGCCTGCGGCGAGGCCGCACGGCGCCGGGGTGAACAGGTCTACCTTCTCCGGGCGCGCCGGAGACCGGTCTCCGGCCCGGGCCGCCGGGCCGCGGCGATCCGCCTGCCGCGGCGGGGCGCTGCAGCGCCTCGGCGCCGGGTGAACAGGTCTACCTTCTCGGGCGGCGAGACCAGGCTACCCGCCCGGGCCGGCCGCCGGCGCGCATCGCCTGCCGCGGGAGGGCCGAGCGCCTCGGCGCGGGTGAACAGTCACCTTCTCGGCGCCGCCGAGACCAGGTCACGGCTGCCGCGCCGGCGGCGGTCGCCGCGCGGGGGCGCTGCAGCGCCTCGGCCGGGGAACAGGTCCCCTTCTCGGGCGGCCGAGCCAGGTCTACGCCGGGCGGCCGGCGGCGCATCCGCCTGCGCCGGCGGGAGCTGCAGCCTCGCCGGTGAACAGCTCTCTCCGCGGCGCGCCAGGTCTACGCCGCCGCCGGCGCGATCGCTGGCGGGAGGCTGCAGCCTGCGCCGGACAGGTCACCTTCTCGGCGGCCGAGACCAGGCACCGTGGGCGCGCCGCGCCGCGCCGCGGGAGGCGCCCGGGAAGGTCACTCGGCGAACAGGTGCGGCCGCCCGCGCATCCGCGCCGGAGCGGGCCCGCGGTGAATTCCCGCGCCGGACCAGGCCGCGGGGCCGCGCGCGCTGCGGGGCACCCGGGTGAAAGGCCTCGGCGCCGAGCCAGTCCCGCCCGGGGCCGGCCGGCGGCCTCCGCCTGCCGGCGAGGCGCTGCGCGCCGGCGCCGGTGAACAGGTCTACCTTTCCGGGGGCCAGAGACCAGGTCTACCTGCCGCGGGCGCCGGCGGCGGCACCTGCCGCCGTGGCGGGGGCGGCAGCGCCTCGGCGCCGGTGAACAGGCTACCCTTCTCCGGGGCCGCCGAGACCAGGTCACCTGGCCGGGCGGCCGCGGCATCCGCGCGGGGGCGAGGCCGCCGGAGGCCGGTGACGGACTCCGGGGGCCGCGACAGGCTCCGGGCCGGCCCACCCGCGGCAGGCCGCGGGGGCTCAGCGCCTCGGCCGGGTGAACAGTCTCCTCTCCGGCGGCCGGACCAGGCCCGCTCGGGCCGGCCGCCGGCGCACGCCTGCCCGGGAGGGCGCGCAGCCTCCGCCCGGGTGAACAGGTCTTCCCGCGC
>JAREIS010003265.1:0-10332 GCA_030060385.1 Muscicapa striata striata | reverse complement strand
CCCCACCTCCCAAAGGTTCTCTCTTCTGACGCAGCCCAGAACTGCAGGCCCCCTTCCCCTGAGCAGTGCTGCTCCTTCTAGACACAGCATGGCACTGCAGCCGCCTCCCTGAGCAGTACTGCTCTGTGGGACACAACCAGTATTGCAGCCCCCACCCCTGCAACAGTGCTGTTCAGGTGTGGAAACAGCGTGCTACTGCACCCTGCCCCCTCCCCCGAGCAGTGCTGAACCCTTGTGTGGACACCCCATGGTACTGCAGCCCTTTGCCTTCCGAGCAGTGCTGCCCTCTTTGTGCACAAAACCCTGCACTGCAGCCCCCCCCCTCAGAGCAGAGCTGCCCCCTTGTGGACACAGCATGGCACTGCAGTCCCTTCCCTCGAGAAGTCCTGCCCTCTGGTACACACAGCATGGAACTGCAGCCAGGGGAACACCCTGGACTCCCACAAAAAAACAGCCAAAATCAGCCCCAAATCAGGCAAAATCACCCCAAACCCAGCCAAAATCGGCCCAAAACCAGCCCAAAGTCACACTGGATACACACCAAAATATCACCCCAAAATCTCACAAAAATCCTAAAATCTGCCGAAAACCCCAAATCCCCTGGGGATGGGGCGATTCCCGAGGGGATCCCAGGATTTGGGGCCATTCCAGGGGTGGGATCATGTGACTCCATTAACCCCATCGATCCCCCATCAATCCCCCATTAAACCCCACAAATCCCCCATAAATCAGGTTATAGGATCACTCAGGCTGTGGGGAGGGCCGGGGGCCATTCCAGGATTTGGGGCCATTCCCAGGGGGATCCCAGGGTTTGGTGCCATTCCCAGGCTGGGATCATGCCCAGGAGGGATGTAGGGCGGTTTCCCCCCAGGTGTGGCAGCATCTGGAGCAGCTGCACCAGCAGTTACATCCCCTGAGGAGAGACCCCAAAACAGCCCAAAGTTACCCCAAAGCACAGAGAGAGCCCCAAATTACCCCCAAAACAGCCCAAAGTTACCCCAAAGCACAGAGAGAGCTCCAAATTACCCCAAAACAGCCCAAAGTTACCCCAAAGCACAGAGAGAGCCCCAAATTATCCCAAAACAGCCCAAAGTTACCCCAAAGCACAGAGAAAACCCCAAATTGCCCAAACAGCCCAAAGTTACCCCAAAGCACAGAGAGAGCCCCAAATTATCCAAAAACACCCCAATTTATACCCAAGGCACAGACAGAACCCCAAATTACCCCGATCCCAAATTTGCCCCTTAAGGTGACTCCCAAACCCCACAACTGATCAACCAATACCAAGACCCAAACCCACAATGCCCATAACTCACAGGCTCTGTTCCTTGCCCTGTCCGTCTGTCCTGTCCTACGCTTCATCTTGGCCATGTCCAGTCGCGTGAACTGATCCTCTGCGATTCCACATTTGGGTTTCGAGGTTGGCCGCGATGTCCGAGTCGTGCTTGGGTCCAAGAGGATTTGGGTTTCTGAGGATTTGGTCAATTTGGAGAATTTCTGAGGAGGATTTCTGAGGGATTTTGGGTTCGAGACATTTGGGGTTTCGAGGATTTGGGGTCAATTTGGAGGTTCAGATGGATTTGGGGTTTCTGAGGGATTTGGGGTTTTCAGGAGGATTAGGGGTTTCAGGGGATTTGAGGTGATTTGGATTTGGGGTTTTCTGAGGGATTTCTGGGGGATTTTGGGGCTTCTGAGGGATTTGAAGGAATTCAGAAAGATTTGGGGGGGATTTGGGAGTTTCTGAGGAATGTGGGGGGAATTCAGAGAGATTTTAGAGTTCCCAGATGGATTCGGGGGGTTCTAACAGATTTTTAAGGGTTCCAGGTTGAATTTGATGTTCCATCGTGGGCTTGGCATAGAAGGGAAACCTTTGGGAATTTCTGGCTGGAGTTCAGATCTTTTCCCAGAATTTTGGGATTTTCCCCAGAATTTCAGGGGATTTTCCCCAGGATTTAGCTCCCACCATGAGTTGCTTGTATCAGAGGAAGCTTTGGGGCAGCTCCTGGTTGGGTTTTGCAGCATTCCTGGTTGGATTTGGGGTTTTTTGTGGGAATTTTTTTTTTTTTCCCAGAATTTGGGTTTTTTTTCCCACAATTTCAGATTTTTTCCCAAAACTCAGGTATTTTTCCAAAGGATTTGGCTCTCACCACATGTTTCTCATAGAAGGGGAAGGTCTTGGAGGTTCCAGGATGGATTTTAGGAATATTTGAGGCTGCATTTTTGGGTTTTTTCCCAGGAATTCAGGATTTCCCCCAGAATTTCAAAATTTTGTTACAAAGTTTCAGATTTTTTCCCTAAATTTGTGCCTCACCATGGCCTTCTTGTAGAAGGAGAAGCTTTGGGGTTATTCCCAGTTTAATTTGAGAGTGATCCCAGGGGATTTTGTTTTTTTTTTTAACCAGGATTTCAGGCTTTTCCCCAGAATTTCAGGGGTTTTTCCCCAGACCTGTGTTTTTTTCCCCAAACCCCGGTATTGTGCCCCAGATTCTGTCTCTCCATGGGTTTGCCATAGAAGGGGCAGCCCTGCAGGGAGCCCAGGCCGTTGCTGGCGCTGCTCATCTCCCTGGGGATGACGAAGGCCTGGCCCCGCCTGCGGAGACTGCGCCACCCCAAAATGTCCCAAATGTGCCCAAAGCGGGAGAAAATGGCACAGAGGGACTCCTTCAGCTCTGGGGGGACAGGGACAGCACGGTGACACTGGGGACAGCACAGGGACAGGGGACAGTGGGGACAGCACAGGGACAGTGGGGACAGCACAGGGACAGGGGACAATGGGGACAGCACAGGGACAGTGGGGACAGCACAGGGACAGGGGGACAGCACAGGGACAGTGGGGACAGGTGGGGACAGGGGGACACAGAGGGACTTCTTCAACTCTGGGGACACACAAGGACAGCACGGTCACCATGGGAACAGGTGACAGTGGGGACAGCACAGGGACAATGGGGACAGCACAGGGACAATGGGGACACAGACTCCTTCAGCACTGGAGACAATGGGGCCACAACAGTGACAACAGGGACAGGGACGCCTTCAGCTCTGGGGACAAGGACAGAAAGGACAATGACAAGGACAGAGGTGACAGGGGACAGGTGAGGGGACAGGTGACCATGGGGACAGGGACTGCTTTGGCTCTGGGAACACGTGGGACAATGACAGGGACAAGGAAATGATGGGGACAAGGTGAGGGCACAGGGACAGCTCTGGGGACAGGGACAAGGACAGGTGACAGTGGGGACAGGGACAGCTCTGGGGACACACCCAGGACACATGGAGAGGTGACAATGGGGACAGTGACAAGGACAGGTGACAGTGGGGACACACAGACAGGTGACAGTCTGGACAGGGACAAGGACAGGTGACAGTGGGGACACACAGACAGGTGACAGTCTGGACAGGGACAAGGACAGGTGACAGTGGGGACAGCCCCCAGCCCTCCCTCACCGTCCCTCTTGATCTTCCCGTTGAGGTTGTTGGTGTCGATGGTGTGGTTGGGGCGGGGGTCCTGCACCGCCATGGCCGGGACCCTCTGTGGGGACAGGGGGGATCTGGGGGGGACCGGGACCCCTTCACCCCCTGGAACCTCCAAATCCACCCCAGACCCACCTAAACCCTCCCAAATACCCTCAGACCCCTGCCAGTTCCCCCCAAAATTTAACCCAGACCCAGCTGAGACCACCCCCAGACCCACCCAGACCCTCCCAAAGCCCCTCAGACCCCCCTATTTCCTTCAACCCTCCCCAAAGCCCCCAAATCTCTCATTTCTTGTCAGACCCAACTCACAGCCCCCCAGTTCTGTCCAAAGCCCCCCAAGTTCCTCTCAGAGACCCCAAAATGTCCCCAAGCCCCCCAGATCCACCTAAGGACCCCCGGCCATTTCTCCCCAAATCCACCTCACACCCCACAAAAACCCCTCAATCAGCCCCAATTCCCCCCAAATCCATCCCAGACTCATCTCAGACCACTCCATTTCCCTCACACCCACCTCAAATCTGCCCAAATCTGCCCCAAACCCACCTCAGATACCCCATTGCCCCGTGCTGCCCTCTTGTGGACATGGCACGGTCCTGTAGACACTTCCGAGCAGGGCTGCCCCCTTGTGGGCACAGGTCGGTACTGCAGCCCCCCCTTTTCTGAGCAGTGCTGCCCCCTCTGGACACAGCCCAGTACTGCAGGACACCCCTCCCCCAAGCAGTGCTGCCCCCTCTGTGGACAGAGCATGGTACTGCAGCCCCTCACACCCCCTCCCCCAAAGAGGGCTGCCCTCTTCTCAACAGAACCCGGAACTGCATGCCCCCCCTTCCCTGAGCAGTGCTGCCCCCTTCTGGACACAGCCTGGTAATACAATTTCCCCCTTCTGGGCAGTGCTGACCCCTTGTGGACAGTGCATGGTACTGCAGCCCTCACCTTTGGCACTGCTGCCCTCCTGTGGACACAACCCGGTACTGCAGCCGGCCCCTCTTAGAGCAGTGCTGCTCTCTTGTGGACACAGCCTGGTATTGCAGTCCCTCCCCCCCTTGAGCAGTGCTGCTCCCTTGTGGACACAGCATGGAACTGCACAACCTTCCCTCCAGAAGTGCTGCCATCGGGTGGACACATCGTGGAACTGCAGCCTCCCCCTGAGCAGTGCTGCCCCCTTGTGGACACAGCCCAGTAATGCAGCCCCCACCCCTCAGAGCAGTGCTGCCCCCTTGTGGACACAGCACAGTACGGCAGCCCATCCACCAGGACCAGTGCTGACCACTTGTGGACACTGCATGATACTGCAGGCCTCCCCTTCCCTGGCAGTGCTGCGACATGGCAACCCCCACCCCGAGCAGTGCTGCACCAGTGTGGACACCCCATGGTACTGCAGCCCTTGCCTTCCAAGCAGTGCTGCCCTTTTTGTGCACAAACCCCATGGTACTGCAGCCCCCACCCCCTCAGAGCAGTGCTGGCCCTTGTGGACACAGCATGGTACTGCAGTCCCTTCCCTCGAGAAGTCCTGCCCTCTGGTACACACAGCATGGAACTGCAGCTTTCCCCCAAGTAGTGCTGCTCCCTTGCGGACAAAAGACAGTACAGCAGCCGCCCAGTCCCTGAGCAGTTCTGCCCCCTTGTGGATACTGCCTGGTACTGCAGCTCCACCCTCGAGTAGTCCTGCCCCGTTGTGGACACAGCCCTGTACTGCAGTCCCCTAATTCTGAGCAGTGCTGCCCCCTTGCGAACCCAGCATGGTACTGCAGCCCTCCCCTTCCAAGCAGTGCTGCCCCCTTTCAAAACCCGGTACTGCAGTCCTCCTGCGGAGTAGTTCTGACCCTTTGTAGACACAGCATGATACTCCAGCACTGCTCCCCTCTTTGAGGATTGCTGCCCCCTTGTGGACACATCCATGGGGTTTTCTCTCTCCAGGTTTCAGAGGTTGCAGACTCCTTTTATCCTAAACTCCTGGCCACACGCTGCCCTCCTCCTTTCCCTATTGGCTGAGGTCCTAGGAAGGTACAGCCTTGTTAACCAGCCTTCCCCATATTCCCTTCTGAATCTGGCATTTCCCCACAAAGTTCAGAAGTTCAGCCTTGTGCAGACCCTTGTCTGTTTCAGGAGCCAAGCTGTCTGGGCCCAGTAACAAACCTGCTGCCCAAAGTCAGTAGAAATCTCACGACCCATTTCACAGACCTTAACACCCATCCCTTCACCCATCCAATGATTTGTAAAGTCTTTAGCACACATCTTTCCTCTCACATGGATGTTTCCTTTGCTGGTGTTGTGGTTGTAAGGACAAGTGTCTGCCAATAAAGGCAGAAGCTTCTCTTTGAAATGGAGAATGTAAACTCCCCTCCTCCAAATTATTAATATAATTTTGAAAATAAGGGGCTCTCAGGCAAAGATAGTTGAATTAGGAATAACAGTTCTTTACTAAGAAAATTAAAATAGAAATACAGTATTACAAAGAACAATCCCAACCTTGACAGAGTCAGAATACAACCTTACACCCTGTCAGTCAGGGTGTTGGTAGCAGTCCCATTAAATGGTGGCTACAGTCCTCCTGCAGTGGCAGATGTGGTTCAGCTGAAGCAGCACTCCTGTAAAAGGTTGCAGTTTTCCTCTGAAGATCCGGAGATGATGTGGAAAGGTCTGGTGTTCCTCTGGAATTCAGTGGAAAGACAGATAATTTGCTGTTCAAAATACCAGGTTTTTTATCTAAGTAGGAGAGGCTTGGCTCCTCCCCCTGGCTGGAGCATGTCCCAGTGGGATGATACAATTTTATCAGTCATACAGTGGGACTTAATGGCTCAGCAGCAGATGATATGTTCCTGGAGGGAGGATGGGTTGTGGAAAAGATAAAGATAATTACTTCACCTTGTCTTAAAGATGGCCCGTTAGCAGATGGTATGTGCCACAGAGATAAGGAGATCTCTACCCCACCAGGCTTCAACAGTTGGTGACAGAATATACATGGCCACATCAACCCAACACATTATACACCCCTTATTCTATTACCATCTGCATAATGAAACCTTACACACAGTTATCACATAAAATTAGTTTTCCCTGCAGTACACAATGGATTTCTCCATCTTTCTGCATTTCCCACCAAAGTGTAACCAGGTCCTTGAGCAAAGACAATCTCACGGATGGGTTTGTCCTTGCTTGAGGTGGGACTAATCCAAACAGTCTTCCCTACAATACCTTTCATGTGTACTACAGGGACTTTATCTCCATCCACTGTGTGCAAGGGTTCAGATTGGACAGGACCAGCTCCATTGATGAACCCTCGGGTGTTGACCATCCAGGTGGCCGTTGCTAAGTTTGCTACCCAGTTCTTGAAAGGTCCCCCAGGTGCCTTCAGGGTAGTCTTGAGTAGGTCGTTGCACCGTTCAACTTTCCCAGCAGCTGGTGCATGGTAAGGGATATGATACATCCATTCAATGCCGTGTTCTCTGGCCCAGGCGTTGATCAGGCTGTTCTTGAAATGGATCCCATTGTCTGACTTGATTCTCTCGAGTGCCATGCCTCCAGAGGACTTGCTTTTCCAGGCCCAGGATGGTGTTCTGAGCAGTAGCATGGGGCACAGGGCAGGTCTCCAACCACCCGGTGGTGGCTTCCACCATGGTCAGCACGTAGCGCTTGCATTGGCGGGTCTGAGGCAGTGTGATGTAGTCAATCTGCCAGGCCTCTCCAGACTTATATTTGGACCATCGCCCCCCATACCAGAGGGGCTTCACCCGCTTGGCTTGCTTGATGGCAGCACACGTCTCACAGTCATGGATAACCTGGGAAATACTGTCCATGGTTAGATCCACCCCTCGGTCTCATGCCCACTTATAGGTGGTGTCTCTGCCCTGATGATCTGAGGCATCGTGGGCCCATCGAGCCAGGAACAATTCTCCCTTGTGTTCCCAATCTAAGTCTATCTTTGACACCTCTATCTGTGCAGCCTGATCTACCTGCTCGTTGTGCCGGTGTTCTTCACTAGCCCGACTCTTGGGAACATGGGCATCCACATGACAGACTTTCACGGGTAACTTCTCTATCCGAGTTGCAATGTCTTTCCACTCATCGGCAGCCCAGATTGGTTTTCCTCTACGTTTCCAGTCAGCCTTTTTCCACCTTTCCAGCCAGCCCCACAGAGTATTGGCTACCATCCCTGAATCACTGTAAAGGTAGAGCTTTGGCCATTTCTCTCTCTCAGCAATGTCCAAGGCCAGCTGAACATCTTTCAGTTCAGCAAGTTGACTTGATCCACTTTCTCCTTCAGTAGCTTGTGCAACATGTCGTGTGGGGCTCCATACAGCTGCTTTCCACTTCTGGTTCATCCTCACAATGCGACGGGAACGGTCGGTGAAAAGAGCGTAGCACGTTTCATCTGCTGGCAATTGGTTGTATGGTGGAGCTTCTTCAGTCCGGGTCACTTGTTCCTGCTCCTCTTCATCAGAGAGATTACACTCTTCACCTTCTGGCCAGTTTGTAATTATCTCCAAATCCAAGGGAAATTTGGGTTGCCAATACAGGCACACTGCGTGATGAGGGCAATCCACTTGCTCCATGTGGCGTCGGTGCCATGGTGGGTAGAGGGAACCTTTCCTTTAAATATCCACCCCAGCACTGGCAGTTGGGGTGCCAGGAGAAGTTGTGCTTCCATGCCTATCACCTCTGACGCGGCTTGAACTCCTTCATAGAGAGCCAAGATTTCCTTCTCCTTGGGAGTGCAATTGGCTTCAGACCCTCTGTAACTTCTGCTCCAGAATCCCAGGGGTCGGCCTTGAGTCTCACCAGGCACCTTCAGCCAAAGGCTCCAGGACAGACCATGGTTCCCAGCTGCAGAGTAAAGCACATTCTTTACCTCTGGTCCTGTCCTGACTGGGCCAAGGGCTACAGCATGAGCGATCTCCTGTTTGATCTGGGCAAAGGCTTGCTGTTGTTCAGGGCCCCAGTGGAAATTGTTCTTCTTGTGGGTGACCAGGTGGAGAGGGCTCACAGTCTGGCTGTACTCAGGGATGTGCATTCTCCAAAAGCCTACAGCACCTAGGAAAGCTTGTGTTTCCTTCTTGCTTGTTGGTGCAGATATTGCAGTGATCTTATTGATGACCTCAGTGGGGATCTGGCGCCGTCCATCTTGCTACTTCACTCCCAGGAACTGGATCTCTCGGGCAGGTCCTTTGACTTTGCTCTTTTAATGGTGAAGCCAGCAACCAGCAAAATCTGGATGATCTTCTCTCCCTTCTCAAATACCTCCATTGCTGTGTTCCCCCACACAGTGATGTCACTGATGCACTGCAAATGTTCTGGGGCCTCACCCTTTTCCAGTGCAGCCTGGATCAGCCCATGGCAGATGGTGGGGCTGTGTTTCCACCCCTGGGGCAGTCGGTTCCAGGTGTACTGCACGCCCCTCCAGGTGAAAGCAAACTGAGGCCTGCACTCTGCTGCCAAAGGAATGGAGAAAAATGCATTGGCAATGTCAATGGTGCCATACCACCTTGCTGCCTTGAACTCCAGCTCGTACTGCAGTTCCAGCATGTCCGGCACGGCTGCGCTCAGCAGTGGAGACACTTCATTCAATGCACAATAATCCACAGTCAATCTCCATTCTCCATCAGACCTGTGCACAGGCCTGATGGGGCTGTTGAAGGGTGAGTGGGTTTTGCTGACCACCCCTTGGCTCTCCAGCTCACGGATCATCTTGTGGATGGGGATCACAGCATCTCGATTTGTCTGGTACTGCCTGCGGTGCACTGTCAAGGTGGCAATTGGTACCTGTTGCTCTGTCACTTTCAGGAGTCCCACTGCAGATGGGTTTTCTGACAGTCCAGGCAAGGTGTTCAACTGCTTAATGCTCTCTGTCGCTACAGCAGCTATTCCAAAAGCCCACCTGAACCCCTTTGGCTCTTTGTAGTAGCTGTTCCTGAAGAAGTCTATGCCTAGAATGCACGGTGCCCTTGGGCCAGTTACAATTGGATGTTTCTGCCACCCCTTCCCTGTCAGGCTAATCTCAGCTTCCACCAAAGTGAATTCCTGTGACCCCCCTGTCACCCCAACAATGGAAAAGGTACCTTCCCCACACGTTCTGATGGTATCAGGGTGCATTTTGAACCAGTATCAACTAACACTATGTTTCTGTGGCTTTGATGTGCCAGGCCATCGCACCCACATTGTCCAATACTCTCTGTCATTCCATGCCTCTTCCTGGCTAGAGGCAGAGCCACTCTAGCCCTGGTTATTATTTCCTTCTTGGGCATACATAACAGAGGTTCTTTCAAGTGGGTCTGACAGATTATCTTCCCTTCTGTCATACCCTGCACCTTGGTTATGGGAGGTCGAGGCTACCTTCACTTTAGTAGAACTCCCTTGGTTAGTGCTTCCCTCCCTGAGTTGACGTTCCCGTGCTGCCAGGACAGAAGTGGGTTTCCCATCCCATTTCCCCATGTCTTCCCCAAGGTCACGCAGAAAGAGCCACAGGTCAGCTCATGGGGTGTACTCTCTCTCCTAGCTGGGGGATGTTGGGCTCTAACTTGGGGGCCTGACTCGAACTGGTGCTGCATTGATCTTCCTCATCTCCTCCCTCACCCCTTTCATTTTTTCTTTAAACTCCTCTTTGAGTTCCTTAACCACAGAGACATGAGTCTGCATTGGGCCACTGATCATACTCTCAAAATTTCTGAGCTTGTTGGCAACAGAACCCACTGTCTCTCAGTGGTTATCAGCATTATTTATTGCAATGTAGGTGGTATATTGAGATGGCCCCAGGGTTGCCAGATTCCACAACATCTGCCCTGTGCACCTGACCTTGTCAGGGTCATTGTCATGGTATCCACCCCTCCCAAAGAGTACCTCCAATACTGCCACTTCTCTCAG
>JAREIS010003257.1:0-11463 GCA_030060385.1 Muscicapa striata striata | reverse complement strand
GATGCCCTTGCTGAGGAAGAGGAGGGCAGGCTGGGCAGGAAGGGCCAAAGCAGCAGGTTGTGTTCCTGTGCTGGGGATGCCTGCTCCAGGCAGCTGCAGGGAAGGGCCCAGGGAGGTGCAAAGGGAGGACAGGGACAGCAGGGCCCAGGAATCGCCCCAGCTGGGCAGCTCTGGTACTCACTGGGCTTCACATCCAGGCGTGTCCCTGGCCCCAGGATCACTTTGTAGCTCCCTGAGCTCACACAGTCCTTCAGAGCCCAACAAAAACCATCAGCTCTGCTGCCACTTCCCCTCCATGAGCCTGCAGCAGAGCAGCTCCTGCCAACCAACAGCAGCTCCTGGAAGCCAAGAATCCCTGCAGCCTTGGAAGGAAGAGTTTGGGAATCCCATCTGCTGCAGGGAGGGCACCTGGGACCGTTCTGCAAGCAGGAACATTGTTAATTCATCCTTTCCTCTGGGGAGCAAAGGAGCAGCTGCCTGGGCTGTGCCAGACAGAGCCATCAGCATCCCAGCCCCATTTCCAGAGCTCTGGCTGACCATGGCAGGAATTGTCCATCCCTGAGCAGGAGGGCTCAGGAGCTCTGTCTGCTTGGCTAAGAGGGAGAAGGGCCTGGCAGGGCTGAGGGAAGGAGGAAATCCATGGCCTTGCTGAGGCCAGGTCCCTTCTGCAGCCAGAGAAAACACAGCAAAATTCCCCACAGATGGAATCCGTCTCCCTCAGCATGTCCTTCCCCGCCCTGTCTGTCCTGGTCCTCCCTACACACTCACTCCATCTCCATCCCATGCAAATGAGTTCCCAACACAGCCCAGGAGGATTTATGAGAACAGTGAATGCACAATCCCTGTCCTCACTCCTCTGGGCTGGCTTTCATGCCAGTTTCCCAAGCCATTGGTTGTCCATTGGATCCCACTGAAAGCACAGTTCCCTTTCCACAGGGAAAGGGTGGCTTTCTCTGCACAGGATCATTTTGGACACACTTAGTCACCAAATGTCCCTGTCAGCCCTGCAAATGCCTCTGGACAAAGCCCCTGCACAGCTGTCAGATCCAACAGGCTCAAAGGCACTGCTGGTACCCAGAACAAGGGGAAATCCACTCCTGAACCCTTGTTTCAAGCACAGCTCCTTGTGCCAGTGGGAGTTTTGGTGAATTTCCAGCATCTCAGAAACTCCACTCAAGGTTCCCATCAGCAGCAAGACATGAAGGAGCATCTCTGTTCTCCTTCCAATGTGCTCTGTCATTCCCCAAACATCAGAGTGCACATGGGGCTGCAGGGGACAGGGAAGGGATTTTGCTAGAGGGGACACAAGAAAGCTGAACACTCACTGGGCTGGATGGACAGTCTGGTCCCTGAGCCAAAGGTCACCTTGTTGTAGCCAGAATCACACAGCATTTCTTGCCCTAACAAAAAGCCCAAGGAGCCTCTTGGCTGCTGAAGATCCTCCTTAGAACAACCAGGAGCCCGTGGACTTTGCAGTGAGCCCTGGCACAGGAGGCCCTGCCAGGACATTCCCAGATGGGATCCCTGCCCCAAAGCCCTGCCCTGCTGGGATGGCAGAAGAGAGGGGAACAGCAGAGCAGGGGCTGTGGGCACAGCTCCTGGGGAAGTCCTGCTTCCAGAGGGTCCAGGTTTGCATCTGCCCTTGGGGCTGTCTCCAGCTGCCACCATACACCAGATGCACAGACAATGCAAGAAGGATTAGAGGAATTTAAATCAGAAAGGTGCATTTCACCCAGCTGATTCCTTGGCTTCCCAGCCATGGTGCTAAAAGCCCTTGTGCTGTTCAAACCCAGACCCACCAGAAATGAGGTAAATACACATAAACCTGATTCTTACTTGGGTTCACGAGCAGCTTTGTCCCTTGACCAAAGGTGATTTTGTACCCTTGACTCACACAGTGAGAAAGGAGCTAACAAAAACCACCCTTGTGGCCATTGGTGACACATCCACAAACACAGCTTGTGTGAGCCAGTCACTGAAAACTGATCCAAAAATGCAGCACTGGCTTCATGGGAAGGTGGGCTCTGGGTATTTCAGTGCCTAATTCAGATTTTACTTCTGCCTGAAGTGCTATGCAGTCTTGGACTTTCAGAGGAAGAAAAGAGAAACCAGGCAGTCTTTAAAGCCTCTCTAGAGCAGTCATTACACCACAGCATTCCTCACATAGTATAATTACCTAAAATAATTCAAGGACTAAAAAAACAAAAAGAAAAACAAACCCCAAAGGAAGGACGGTAATTTCTCTAGATTTTAAAGCAAGGAAGAAGATTGTGTTCCCTTGAGGTTTGTCCAACCACTTGCATACATTCAAAGCATAACTATCCACGAAATTTTCCAACACACAGAGAAACTCCATTGAAGATTTCATCCCAGTTTCTCAAGCCACTGAATGTCCATGGGATCCCACTGAAAGCTCAGTTCCCTTTCCACAGGGAAAGGGTGGCTTTCTCTGCACAGGATCATTTTGGACATACTTAGTCACCAAATGTCCCTGTCAGCCCTGCAAATGCCTCTGGACAAAGCCCCTGCACAGCTGTCAGATCCAACAGGCTCAAAGGCACTGCTGGTACCCAGAACAAGGGAAATCCACTCCTGAACCCTTGTTTCAAGCACAGCTCCTTGTGCCAGTGGGAGTTTTGGTGAATTTCCAGCATCTCAGAAACTCCACTGAAGGTTCCCATCAGCAGCAAGACATGAAGGAGCATCTCTGTTCTCCTTCCAATGTGCTCTGTCATTCCCCAAACACCAGAGTGCACATGGTGCTGCAGGGGACAGGGAAGGGATTTTGCTAGAGGAGACACAAGAAAGCTGAACACTCACTGGGCTGGATGGACAGTCTGGTCCCTGAGCCAAAGGTCACCTTGTTGTAGTTGTCACACAGCATTTCCAGCCTTAACAAAAAGCCCAAGGAGCCTCCCCAGAGCAGCACCTCTCCCCCAGGCTCTGCCCAGCCCTGCCTGAGGGACATTTGGCTCTCTCAAGCAGAAATTGGAAGAAGCCCCATTCCTCTCCTGGCTGCTGGTCCTGGGCTGCTGCTGCTGGAGCACAGACCCCAGACAGAATTGTTGGGTGAAATTGCATCCAAATTTCTCCACAAAACCCCTGCCCTGCTCTTGGTGCAGCTGGAGCTCAGCATTGTCTGTGCTGGCTCCACCTTGGCTCAGAGGAGAGACAACTCACCTGGGACAATGAGAAGTCTGGTTCCACTCCCCCAGGTCAGCTTTCCCCAGCCTCCAGCACTCACACTGTGAGACAGCTCAGTACAAAATGGGCTGGGATCCATCCAGCCCTGCAGCTGCCCCTGCAAGAGCCTCCAAACACCCTCCCAGATTTCCAGAGATCTCCTCTGGCCTCTCTTTGCCCAAAGCCCATTTCCCTGCTCAGATCCCTGAGGATAACTGCCCTGGATTGTGCTCACCAAACACACCAGAGATGGGAAGAAGCTCCCCCTGAGAGATGAGGGAACAGTTTAGGATCCCTGCCCCAAAGACTGCTGGCACTGCAATGGCAAAAGGGAAGGCAAGAAGCCCCTGGAGCCAGCCTGGAGCAGGGTCCCTGACCCAGGGCACCTTCCCAGCAGCCCAGAGTTCCAGCTCCAGGAGGCACCTTTGCAGTGCCAGAGGAGCCCCAGCACTGAAAGCCTTGCTCTGCATTTCAGCTGGGCCATCCCTTGAATTGCCCAGCCCCAGCAGAGCCCCAGCACAGAATTGCTGGTGAGAGAGATTGCAGCACTCAGGCACTGAGCCACTGCCTTGGCCACACGGGCACTTGAGCCCCTGAGCCCAAGGTGAGCTGGAGCTGCTGTCAGAGAGCAGAGCAATTCCCAGAAACCCAGAGCTGGCTGCCAGCTGGGAGCTCCATCTCCTGCAGCCCCTCAAGGACTCTGGACAAAGGACACACAGCAAAGCTGAACACTCACTGGGCTGGATGGACAGTCTGGTCCCTGAGCCAAAGCTCAGCTTGGTGTAGCCAGAATCACACAGCATTTCCTGCCCTTACAAAAAGCCCAGCAAGCCCCTGCAGAGCTGTACCTCTCCCCCAGGCTCTGCCCAGCCATGGCCTCTCTCAGAGGGGCAGCAGAGGGCAGGCAGTGCCTTTCCCTGGCTCCTGGGCTTCCCTGGGTGCAGTGGCACAGCCCAGCCTGGCCATGGCAGCTGGGACCTTGGGGAGCAGGCTGTGGCTCTGTGTGCATCCCAGCCAAACCCAGAGCAAGGAGGCTTGGTTTGGACACTCCCTGAAAGCCAAGTGCACCCCTGGCTATGGACACACAGAGATGACCAAACCCCAGCCAGGCTGCTGCCCTCAGCCCCCCAGAGAATGACCCCAAACACAACAGAAAGAGCAGCAGCAGCATTGGGCTTACGTGGCCTGACAGTGAGTCTGGTTCCAGAGCCAAAGGCAGGAGCAGAAACTCCTGATCCTGCATTCACACAGCATTTCCTCTCCTGACAAAAACCTGCCCCACAGCTGGCAGCCCTGGTCACCCACAGCCCAGCAGGCAGGGCTGAATGCCAGGACTGAGGCACAGCCTGAAGGGAAGAACTGCCACCATCTGCTGTGGGCTCAGGAGCACTCTGGGATTGTGGATGCAAATCCTGTTTGGGAGCACTGCTCTCTGCCCAAAGCCCATCCTGGAGAAGAGAAGAGACATGGAACCCCAGAACTGGAGAGCCACCAGCCCAGGAAGTGAATCCTGAAAATCTCGCTGGGCATGGGGCTGTTTTGCCCCCCATGGAAGGGGTTGACAAGAAAATGGGAGAACTTCTCAGCTGAAACTGGAAGCTGTGTCCCTGTGCCACAGCTCACACAGCAGTTTTCAGCTCAGCAAGAACACAGGCTCATCCACAAGCTGAGAGAGAAAAGCAACCCCTGCTGGCATGGCCATGCACAAAATGTCCTGAGCAGATGTGGCCAGGACCCCACACTGGGTATCTGACAGGGAGGGCATGGATCACTGACAGGGAAGTGAGGACATTGCTTTGTAGACCTCTCTTCAGCTCCTATCACTGGCATGAGTTTTTGTATCTTACTTCTTTATATCTACAATACTGAGCAAAAAATGATTCAACCCTTACTTGGTTTTACCCTTAGCTGCACTCCACTTCCAAAGGTGAGTTTGTTTCCATAGCTGTTCACACAGTGTTTGCCTTCAAAACAAAAACCCTTTTTTCCTTCTAGTACCTAACTAGGTCCTACTTGACATTCTTTTTAACTTAGTCTACCCAAGTAAACTCTTTGGCAATTTGAACTACATTTCCTGTCAAGATTTTTCCTGGTTTATGGTCTTGTTCAGTTTGGACAGAGATGGCCACTGACTAAAATTCTTCTCCTTCATTCATGCAAAGAAATCCCACAGCAAAATTCCTCCTTCAGCACTAGATCAGGATTAAAAGCAGAGATCTCCCCTGGACCTTCCTGCACAGCTTCAAAACACATTTCTTGATTCCCCAAACTAAAAATTCCCTGTCTGTTCTAACCTCTTCCCATGACAGCCCAGGTTTTCTTGTTTTATTTTCTGTCAAGGAGTGCAAACTTGGATGGAAACCTCTCTGTAGCCAGAATAGGAGCAACAGAGCAAAGGCTAAGACAGTTTTTCCAGCAGAGAAGGAACTGCAGGCTCTGGCAATTAATGAGGACCTTGTCTGGGTTCTGGACAATGGAAATTCAAGGACAATGAGAGGTCTGCAGGTCTGGGAGGTTTCTGGGAACAGGCAGTAGTGAAGAAAACAACTCAAAAATGTCACAGTCCTCAGTGACACAAATGGCACAAGAAGATCCAGCCTCTCAAGTAGGTGTTCAGCTTCATAATGATTTTTTTCCTCCGATGCAAGGTTAAGCTCTCAGTTGGAAAGTGAGAGCTCAGCTTCAGTTGCTCTCAGGAAAAGTTGCTCTCAGGAAAGAACACTGGAATTTTAATGGCTGTTTCAATGCTTTCCTGGAAAGAGGAATTTGGCTTTCTTATCCAGAACTCCCTTCAGGTTTTCCACCTACCTGGTTTCACTCTCAGCTGTGTCCCACTTCCAAAGATCACTTTCCAGGCAGATCCTGAATTCACACAGTGACACACTCACTAACAAAAACCACCCACCACTTTGGGTCTACACAAATATGAGTTTTCCAAAAGAGATCAAGGGGCAAAACAGATGCCACCCTTATCACATACATTTGAGTCTAAATTAGGATGTTTTGCCAGCTGCATACCTCTGATCTTTCCAGACAGAAATAATTCTGAATGCAGGAGAAATCCAAACCCTATGAGCATAATGTAGTTGAAGTTCTACAATTTTTGTCATGTTTAGGGGAGAGGAGAATCTCAGCCTTGGCCTTATAATATGAAACAACAATTTGTTTTTAGAAATACCTGATTTCAGAATTAGTTTTTGCCTCTTCCAAAGGTGAGTTTCCAGGAAGACCCAGTTATCCCACAGTAATCAACCTTTATATACCAAAATGGTAAAGGAGAAAAGCCTCAGCCTTTAACAGCCAGAACACACCCTTTGACATTTCAAATGGGGATGAAATTTCCACCACTTTTTAAAACAACTAACAGAGCTGTTTCTAAAACTTCTCATGGTCTAAAGAAGGAGTCAGGCAGATCAGCTAAGACAGTCAATCTCAGAAGCAAAGCAAGGGACCAGAACCATTAGAGAAAGAAGCAAAGAAAAATTAAACAGACAGAAACTTCCAGAGAAAACCAGTCTAAGGTCCTAATTTTTCTTGTTTGTTTGACAATGAATCCAGCAAGGGATGCAAACCCAGGTCCCAGAAAGCAGCTCTATCTCATCTTCTGAGTAAACAAAGGCTATCCATGTATGCTAATCTCAAACACACTCCCCAGGAGGGTTCCTCTAACTGAGGTGCTCCACAGCACAAATACATTCATTGATTTTCAGCACAGGAGCAGTTTCAGAGCTGTTCCACTCCCAGCAACATGGCAAAGCAGTTAGAAGCTAATTGTTCAGAATGTGCTCTCTTCTCCCATGCCCTCTTTCCTTCAAGTTGGAAAGAAGCTTTTCCCTCCGTATTCTAAGGAAGATCTAATTAAAAAAAAAAAAACTAAAATATTTAGTCTGTGCTTGGTGAGGAGATACTTACTGGGCTTTACCAGCAGCCTGGTTCCACTTCCAAAGGTCAGACTGCCTCCATATCCTGAGTTCACACAGTCAAACCCTCCTTTACAAAAACCCCCATGCTCTTGTGCACATTTCAGCTTCCAGGGCTGGAGACTCTGTTTGTCATCAACTCAAAACTCTGTGCAAAATGCCTGTTAGAAATGCCCACAAAATGAAGGGATGACTTATACTACTATTTCTACTCTGTCCCCTTGCAGGTTTTGTGTCAATACTTTTTACAGGTCAGGAATGATGAAGTGCCCTGATTGTGGGAGGCTTTGGTATAACCAGGCCTTCCCTACAGAAATGACAGAGGTGACATCTCTTTTCAAAGCTGTGCTTTGGAAAGACAGACATTCCCAGGAGCTCTCCTCTCCCCAGGCCTGAAGAGTTTTGCAGGGGAAGATGTGACTGGGGACAATACCTGGCAAAGACACCTGGCTCAGCATTTCACATAAGCAGGACTTCTGCAGGCTTTTCTATATCTGTTAATACATATTAAATCATTTATCAATCTCTCTCTCCTCAACCTCCTCTATTCCTTTGGGCTCATGGACTATCAGCATGGCATTACCATGCCCATTGCACATTGTCTAAAGTGCAAATCCTCCTCCTGTAAATGCCTCCAGGCACCAGGGGCTCTGGAAACAACAACTCAAAAATGTCACAGCCCTCAGTGACACAAATGGCACAAGAAGATCCAGCCTCTCTAGTAGGTGTTCAGCTTCATAATGATTCTTTTTTTTCCTTGGATGCAAGGCTAAGCTCTGACCTTCACTTGCTCTCAAAAGGAAAGAACACTGGAATTTCAATGGCTGTTCCAATGCTTTCCTGGAAAGAGGAATTTGGCTTTCTTATCCAGAACTCCCTTCAGGTTTTCCACCTACCTGGTTTCACTCTCAGCTATTTGAGATCATCAGACGAAAACATTCACCTGTGTCAGCTATTGAACTGTTCCTGACTGAAATTTCAAATCTGTCAGAGTAAAAGAAAAAAAACTTGCCCTTACAGCATAATTCACTTACTGTCTAACACTTTCCCTGTCCAATATCCTTTCTCTTCCTCTGTTGTACTGCTGACATTTTACAAAAGTATCTCGAAATTGATTATGGTTTAAGCATGCTGGTGAACACATGACCTGCCATAATCCAATAGCCTTTCACATTCAAATGGAAAAATCAACCCTATCCAATGAATCACATTAACAATTGCAGTCTGATTATTTTCTACTTTCTGCCTCAGTGGTTTTTGGTTTCTCCTTGATTTTCACCATTTTCATGTTTCTTCCTGAGTTTTTCTAACATTGAAAAGAAAATTCTTTTTTTTCTTCTCAGAACTTCTCCCTTTATACGAATCAATGGACAATAAGTCCTTGCCTGCAAAAGTGACTCTGATATTGACTATCTAGAGAAACCCAGGTATCAAGCTGTGAGTTGAGTTTAATGACTCCAACTAAATGATTACTTCTTGTGCAATGCAGCAGTTTGAATAGCTTTGCCAAAGCTGTATCATTAGGAAATTGCAGCGAAAAATTTAATCCTTTCAGATCCCTGGCTGTATACTGCTGCTGGAAGAACTCATTTATAACCAGCTGATTTGAAGATTCCAAGGGAGCACAGAATTTAACAGACATTCGATCTGTTTATGGTCTCTGGAGGTCTAATACACCCCATTGAAAAGGTTCTAGGAGAAACACAGTAAATTTCTGCATTCCTGAAGCTTATGGAATGAAACAAAGTTCTCCCGGATTGGGGTCCGAACCATAGCAAGTGAAAAGAAATTCTAACAGCTTTTGCGGAACTTAAAGATCCAGAGGCATTCTGAACCAAAAGTGACTTCCTACCCACAGCCTCTGATAGGTTTCCAAACATTAGAGGAACTGAAATTCCCTGAACTAATGCCCCCATTTAAGGTATTTCATGGCTACAAAACCACAATATTTAATATAACAACATTTCTCTGCAACCATTGTTGTGTCAATATACCGATTATAAAAGAGCAAAAAGTATTTGTCTGAATCATTCCATGCCATGCCACACAGTACATTTGAGAAGGGTTGAAGGAAGGGTTAAGAAAAATCAATAATGAAAAGGTTTTCAGTCTTATGGACACTCAACAAAAGAGAGACAAGATTTCCTAAACCTTCAAACAAATTAAATATTTAGAAAAAAAGAACACAGAAGTGTAATTATTAAATTATCCATATTCACTTACTTGGTTTTATAATAATTCTTGTTCCTTGTCCAAAAGTTAATTTCCCAAAGCCTCCTGTGTTCACACAGCCAGAAAGTGCTTTGCAAAAACCATCCAAAGAAATGTATTTGCCTTTTTAACTCCTCCTTTCCAGGAAGAGAAAACAACTAAACAATATTGGGACTGCTAAATTATAATATTATGGAATTAAACTCATGGTTTAACTAGAGACATCACCATCAACCTGTTACACCTAATTGTATGTATCCCTTCCTTTTCTTTCTCCTTTAAAGTGGAAACAGATTTTTTTCACCAAGGAGTAATTCTCACTCCATCTTAACTGTATGTCTACTTTCAGCCATTAAAACAATTACAAGGCAATCCTTCAATAGGAAAAAACACAACATTTTTTTCCCAATAGCTTATTTCATTTGTGAACTGAATTACCATTTGCAGGGAGAACTTAGAATAATGATGTGTGCAGTAATAAAAACCTTAATGGACTAGTTACTACTGGTACCTCATATGCTGGCAAACATATCTGGCTTAAAATTAAAAGAAGTTGTTCTCTGTGAACACTGCCAAAACACACTGCAGCAAATTGCTTCTCCTTCTGTTAAAGGTTTGTGCCACATCCAATCTCACAGGCAGGAACAGTCTCATCCAAAACACTGAGCCACTATAGTTGAAATGAAATCTGCTTTGCATTTATTTAACCTGCAGCTAAATGAAAGTTGGGTATTTCTAAAAACCACTAAGTTCTTACCTGCTCCTACTGACAGTCTGATAGTCTACCTCAGGATGAAAATCCATGGACACTGATATTTTCTGAACACTAAAACTGCTGGCTGCCAAAAAAACCTGAAGAAAAATCGTTGGAAGATAAAGACATTCAAGAAAATTTCCATTAATAGATTTCAGTGATAAGGGTCAGGTAAAGACATGCATAAATTCTTCACAGCCTTTGCCATCCCAGTGATTTTAAAGCCTATGTTAGATATAAATTAAACACCAAATTTCTTGGAATATTGAAATACTAGTATTCACATAGCATTCACCACTTCAATTCTGGAAACTTAGAATAAGAAAGTTCCCAAATCATCAGTTAATCTCCATAGGGATCAAGTACTGGACATCTTTGCCCAGATCTACCTGCCTGCAATCCTCAGAACCACAGGCACTTCCTTCCTAAAGCCTCTCAGGATTCTTTCTGGCTTTATTTTTATGCCCATTCCTCATTCACATTTAAGCCCTTGATTTTCACCTCTGAAGTTACACCTTGGCAAACCTTTACAAAATCCTGGCCATGGAAACTTCTGATCCATGACAAACTTTCTCCCTACTTATTAAAAAAAAAAAAATTATCAAATGCTTTTTTCAATTTATAAAGGTAAAAATTGTAAAAACCTTGATTTAAAAAGAAACTGACACTCTGCAGAACATGTTCAGGGAAATGAGATATCTTGAGAGACCAGAAACATGCCCTACACATGTGAGCTGTCTAATTTTACTACAGTCCTAATGATCTGTGTAACCAGTAGGAAAACATGGACATTTTTCAAGTACAGTTCTCATCTTGGGGATATTAACTCTGAAAAAAACAACACCTCAAAAAGCACTGAAGAAAATGGAAGCAAAATCCCCTTGGGATGGCAGATTTAACCTGGAATATTTTGCATGAAAGGGAGTAAACTGGACTCACAAGTCTGACAGTTTCAAGATGAATATTCACTTACCCTATATCCAAAAGGTGACACATCCACTAACTCTTGGTAGTTGGAAAAATTGCCATTTAGGAAAAAAATCACAGATACATAGCATGGTTTGGGTTGAAATGGACCTTAAAGGTCATCTCAATCCAACACCCTGCCATGGGCAGGATGTCACTCACTGGATCAGGCTGCTCAGGGCCCATCCAACCTGGCCTTGAACACTTCCAGGATTGGGCCAAAGCTCATCTCAGTATTATAAAGTTCATTTTTTGATATGTTTCTTTTGGGCACTTACCTGGATAAACAGAGAGTTTTGTCCCTATTCCAAAAGTCAGCTTGTTGTAGCTACTCCCAAGTTTCACGGTGACAAAGAGCTTTACCAAAACTGCTGCCAGTAGCTTTTGAGTAAAAGAAGATTTTCAACTTTGATGTGTGCTCATAGATCT
>JAREIS010003253.1:0-10533 GCA_030060385.1 Muscicapa striata striata | reverse complement strand
CATGGGCCATTTTCCCTCTGAAAAAAACCATACCCTCCCAGTTTCTTAATACCAGTTTGCAGGTAGTGTTGGTTTTTCCAAATGTAGCCAGGCTTCTAACTGCTGGCATCTTTAGTCTGGGAGAAAACATTAGGTTTGTAATTTTAGCAGGCTGAAGCCCAGTCTCAGGACCATGCCCCTGCATGCAAAGAAGGGCGTTTTTCTCTGTGAAATAAAGATCACTTCACCACTTTTGTAATATCCACATAAAGGAGGCTTTTGGCAAATCAGGAAAAACCAGGGTTCTCAGGGGTGCCATCTTTAGTTTGGGAGAAATCCTGATCCATTCAGAAGTTGAGGTTTCAGACGTCCAGCCTCAGGCAAACAGCCCTGGATATGAACATTGGCAATTTTCCCTCTGTAAAAAACTACACCCTCCTAGATTTAATACCAGTTTGGAGTTAATGTTGTTCTCTCCAAAAGTAGCCAGGATTCTCAGTGGTGGCATATTTAGTCTAGGAGTAAACCTGATCCCTTCGGAATTTGAGCTGTCAGACCCCCAGGCTCAGGCCAATTACCCTGGATACAAACACTGGCCATTTTCCCTCTGAAAAAAACCACACCCTCCTAGTTTCTGAATAGCATTTAGGAGGAAGACATTGTCTCTCCAAAAGTAGCCAGGGTTCTAACTGGTGGCATCTTTAGTCAAGGAGAAATCCTGATCCGTTCAGAAATTTAGCTGTCAGACACCCAGTCTCAGGCCAATTACCCTGCTTACGAACACTGGCAATTTTCTCTCTGAAAAAAATCACACCCGCCCAGTTTCTTAATACCAGTTTGGAGGTAGTGTTGGTCTCCCCAAAAGTAGCCAGGGTTCTCAGTGGTGGCAATTTTTGTCTGGGAGAAATCCTGATCCTTTCAGAAGTTTAGCTGTCAGGCGCCCAGTCTCAGGCCCATTGCCTTGGATACGAACATGGGCCATTTTCCCTCTGAAAAAAACCACACCGTCCGAATTTCTTAATACCAGTTTGGAGGTAGTGTTGGTCTCTCCAAAAGTAGCCAGGCTTCTAACTACTGGCATATTTATTCTGGGTCAAAATTCTAGGTTTGGAATTTTAGCAGGCCGAAGCCCACTCTATGGACCATGTCCCTGCATGCAAAGAAGGGCCTATTTCTCTGCGAAATAAAGATCACTTCACCATTTTTGCAATATCCATTTAGAGGAGGCTTTTGGCAATCCATGAACACTCAGGGGCTTCAGTGGTGGCATTTTTAGTCGCGGAGAAATCCTGATTGCTTCGGAATTTGAGGTTTTGGACCCCTAATCTCAGGCCAAGGGCCCTGGATATGAACATTGGCAATTTTCCCTCTGTAAAAAACCACGCCCTCTCAGTTTCTTAATACCATTTAGGAGGAAGATACAGTCTCTCCAAAACAAGCCAGGGTTCTAACTGGTGGCATCTTTAGTGTAGGAGAAATCCTGATCCATTCGGAATTTGAGGTGTCAGACGCCCAGTCTCAGGCTAATTACCCTGGATAAAAACATTGGCAATTTTTCCTCTGAAAAAAACCACACCCTCCCAGTTTCTTAATACCAGTTTGGAGGAAGACATTGTCTGTCCAAATGTAGCCAGGATTCTAAGTGGTAGCATATTTAGTCTGGGAGAAATCTTGATCCTTTCGGAATTTTAGATGTCAGACACCCAGTCTCAGGCCAAGGTCCCTGGATAAGAATATTGGCCATTTTCCCTCTGAAAAAAACCACACCCGCCCAGTTTCTTAATACCAGTTTGGAGGTACTGTTGGTCTCTCCAAAAGTAGCCAGGCTTCTAACTGCTGGCATCTTTAGTGTGGGAGAAAACATTAGGTTTGGAATTTTAGCGGCTCCAAGCCCAGTCTCAGACCATGCCCCTGCATGCAAAGAAGGGCCTTTTTCTCTGTGACATAAAGATCACTTCACCACTTTTGTAATATCCATTCAGAGGAGGCTTTTGGTACACCATGAACAGCCAGGGTTCTCAATTGTGGCATTTTAAGTCTGGGAGAAATCCTGATCCATTCAGATTTTGAGGATTCAGATGCCCAGTCTCAGGCCAATTACCCTGGATACGAACATAGGCCATTTTCCCTCTGAAAATAAAACACACCCTCCCAGTTTCTTAATGCCAGTTTGGAGGAAGACACTGTCTCACTAAAAGTAGCCAGGGTTCCCTCTGGTGGCATCTTTAGTCTGGGAGAAATCCTGATCCATTCGGAATTCTAGCTGTCAGACACCCAGTCTCAGGCCCATTGCCTTGGATACGATCATGGGCCATTTTTGCTCTGAAAAAAACCGTACACTCCCAGTTTCTTAATACCAGTTTGGAGGTAGTGTTGGTCTCTCCAAAAGTAGCCAGGCTTCTAACTGCTGGCATCTTTAGTCTTCAAGAAAACATTAGGTTTGAAGTTTTTGCAGCCTGAAGCCCAGTTTCAGGAACATGCCGCTGCATGGAAAGAAGGGCCTAATTCTCTGCAACAGAAAGACCTCGTCACCTCTTTTGTAATATCCATTTAGAGGAGGTTTTTTGCATAGGCCATTTTCCCTCTGAAAATAAACACACCCTCCGAGTTACTTAATGCCTGTTTGGAGGTAGACACTGTCTCTATAAAAGTAGCCAGGGTTCTCAGTGGTGGCATATTTATTCTGGGAGCAATCCTGATCCCTTCCGAATTTTAGTTGTTAGACGCCCAGTCTCAGGACAAGGTCCCTGGATAAGAACATTGGCCTTTTTTTGCTGTGAAAAAAACCACACTCTCCAAGTTTCTTACTACCATTCTGGAGGTAGTGTTGGTCTCTCGAAAAGTAGCCTGGGTTCTCAGTGGTGGCATCTTTAGTCTGGGAGAAATCCGGATCCTTTCAGAATTTTAGATGTCAGACACTTAGTCTCAGGCCAAGGTCCCTGTATAAGAACACTGGCAATTTATTCTTCTGAAAGAAACTACACCCTCCCAGTTTCTTAATAGCAGTTTGGAGTTCATGTTGTTCTCTCCAAAAGTAGCCAGGGATCTCAGTGGTGGCATTTTTAGTCTGGGAGAAATCCTAATCCATTCGAAATTTTAACTGTGAGCCGCCCAGTCTCAGGCCAAGGTCCCTGGATAAGAACATTGGCCTTTTTTTACTCTGAAAAAAACCACCCCCTCCAAGTTTCTTAATACCAGTTTGGAGGTAGTGTCGGTCTCTCGAAATGTAGCCAGGCTTCTAACTGCTGGCATCTTTAGTGTGGGAGAAAACACTAGGTTTGTAATTTTATCAGGCCGAAGACAAGCCTCAGGACCATGCCCCTGCATGCAAAGAAGGGCCTATTTCTCTGAGAAAGAAAGATCACTTCACCACTTTTGTAATATCCACTTAGAGGATGCCTTTGGCACTCCATGAACAGTCAGGGTTATCAGTGGTGGCATTTTTAGTCGGGAAGAAAACCTGATCCCTTCGGAATTTGAGCTGTCAGACGCCCAGTTTCAGGCCAATTACCCTGGATACAAACACTGGCCATTTTCCCTCTGAAAAACACCACCCCCTCCTAGTTTCTGAATACCATTTAGGAGGAAGACATTGTCTCTCCAAAAGTAGCCAGGGTTCTCAGTGGTGGCATCTTAATCTAGGAGAAATCTTGATCCTTTCGGAAATTTGGATGTCAGACACCCAGTCTCAGGCCAATTACCCTGGTTATGAACATTGGCAATTTTACCTCTGAAAAAAATCACACCTGCCCAGTTTCTTAATACCAGTTTGGAGGTAGTGTTGGTCTCTCCAAAAGTAGCCAGGCTTCTAACTGCTGGCATATTTAGTCTGGGACAAAATATTAGGTTTGTAATTTTAGCCGGCCGATACCCAGTCTCAGGACCATGCCCCTGCATGAAAAGAAGGGCCTATTTCTCTCTGAAATAAGGATCACTTCACCACATTTGTAATATCCATTTAGAGGAGGTTTTGGCACTCCATGAACGGCCTGGGTTCTCAGTGGTGGCATGTTTAGTCTGGGAGAAATCCTGATTGCTTCGGAATTCGAGGTTTCAGACGCCCAATCTCAGGCCAAGGGCCCTGTATATGAACTTTAGCAATTTTCCCTCTGCAAAAACCACATCTCCGAGTTTCTTAACACCATTTAGAAGGAAGATACAGTCTCTCCAAAAGTAGACAGTGTTCTTAGTGGTGGCATCTTTAGTGTGGGAGAAATCCTGATTCTTTCAGAATTTTAGCTGTCAGACGCCCAGTCTCAGGGCAAGGGCCCTGGATATGACCAATGGCAATTTTCCCTGTGTAAAATTCACACCCTCCCAGTTTCTTAATACCATTTAGGAGGAAGATACAGTGTCTCCAAAAGTAGCGAGGTTTCTAACTGGTGGCATTTTTAGTCTAGGAGAAATCCTGATCCCTTCGGAATTTGAGCTGTCAGAGGGCCCGGCTCCGGCCAATTACAGTGGATATGAACACTGGCAATTTTTCGTCTGAAAAAAACCACACACTCTTAGTTTCTTAATACCAGTTTGGAGGAAGACATTGTCTCTCCAAATGTAGCCAGGGTTCGCAATGGTGGCATCTTTAGTCTGGGAGAAATCCTGATCCTTTCAGAATTCTAGCTGTCAGACGCCCAGTCTCAGGCCCATTGCCTTAGATAAAAACATGGGCCATTTTCCCTCTGAAAAAAACCATACTCTCCCAGTTTCTTAATACCAGTATGGAGGTAGTGTTGGTCTCTCCAAAAGCAGCCAAGGTTCTAACTGCTGGCATCTTTAGTGTGGGACAAAACATTAGGTTTCGAATTTTAGCAGGCTGAAGCCCAGTCTCAGGATCATGCACCTGTATGTAGAGAAGGGCCTATTTCTCTGTTAAATAAATATCACTTGACCACTTTTGTAATATCCATTTAGAGGAGGCCTTTGGCACTCTATGAAAAGCCAGGGTTCTCAGTGGTGGCACCTTTAGTCTGGGAGAAATACAGATCCATTCAGAATTTGAGGTTTCAGCGGCCCAGTCTCAGGCCAATTTCCCTGGATACGAACATAGACCATTTTCCCTCTGAAAATAAACACAACCTCCCAGTTTCTTAATGCCAGTTTGGAGGAAGACACTGTCTCTCCAAAAGTAGCCAGGGTTCTTAGTGGCGACATCTTTAGTCTGGGAGAAATCCTGATCCATTCAGAATTTTATATGTCAGAGGCCCAGTCTCAGGCCGAGGTCCCTGTATAAGAACATTGGCCTTCTTTTGCTCTGAAAAAAACCACACCCTCCCAGTTTCTTAATACCAGTTTTGAGGAAGACATTGTCTCTCCAAAAGTAGCCAGGATTCTAAGTGGTGGTATCTTTAGTCTAGGAGAAAACCTGATCCCTTCGGAATTTGAGCTGTCAGATGCCCAGTTTCAGGCCAATTACCCTGGATACAAACACTGGCCATTTTCCCTCTGAAAAAAACCACACCCTCCCAGTTTCTTAATAGGAGTTTGGAGGAAGACATTGTCTCTCCAAAAGTAGCCAGGCTTCTAACTACTGGCATATTTAGTCTAGGAGAAATACTGATCCATTCGGAAATTAACTGTCAGACGCCCAGCCTCAGACCAATTACCCTGGTTACGAACATCGGCAATTTTCCCTCTGAAAAAAATCACACCCGCCCAGTTTCTTAATACCAGTTTGGAGGTAGTGTTGGTCTCCCCAAAAGTACCCACGGTTCTCCGTGGTGGCATCTCTAGTCTCGGAGAAATCCTGATCCTTTCAGAATTTTAGCTGTCAGGCGCCCAGTCTCAGGCCTATTGCCTTGGATACGAACATGGGCCATTTTCCCTCTGAAAGAACACACCCTCCCAGTTTCTTAATACCAGTTTGGAGGTAGTTTTGGTCTCTCCAAAAGTAGCCAGGCTTCTAACTGCTGGCATCTTTAGTCTGGAAGAAAACATCAGGTTTGGAATTTTAGCAGGCCGAAGCCGACTCTCAGGACCTTGCCCCTGCATGCAAAGAAGGGCCTATTTTCCTGTGCAATAAAGATCACCTCACCACTTGTGTAATATGCATGTAGAGGAGGCTTTTGGCACACCATGAAGAGCCAGGGTTCACAGTTGTGGCATCTTTAGTCTGGGAGAAATCCTGATCCATTCAGAATTTGAGGTTTCAGACGACCAGTTTCAGGCCAATTACCCTGGATATGAGCATTAGCAATTTTCCCTCTGTAAAAACCACACCCTCCCAGTTTCTTAATAACATTTAGGAGGAAGATAGAGTCTCTCCAATAGTAGAAAGTTTTTTCAGCGGTGGCATTTTTAGTCTGGTAGAAATCCTTATCCTTTCGGAATTTTAGATGTCAGACGCCCTGTATCAGGCCAAGGTCCCTGGCTATGATCATTGGCCATTTTCCCTCCGAAAAAAACCACACCCTCCCAGTTTCTTAATACCAGTTTGGAGGTAGTGATGGTCTCTCCAAAAGTAGCCAGGGTTCTCAGTGGTGGCGTTTTTAGTCTGGGAGAAATTCTGATCCTTTCGGAATTTTAGCTGTGAGACGCCCAGTTTTAGGCCCATTGCTCTGGACACGAACGTAGGCCATTTTTGCGCAGAATCAAACCACACCCTCCCAGTTTCTTAATACCAGTTTGAAGCAAGATATTTTATGTGCAATAGTAGCCAAGGTTCTAAAGGGTGGCATCTTTAGTCTGGGAGAAATCCTGATTCTTCTGAATTTGAGGTTTCAGACGCCCAGTCTCAAGCCAATTACCCTGGATATGACCATTAGCAATTTTCCCTCTGAAAAACCACACCCTCCCAGTTTCTTAATACTATTTAGGAGAAAGACACAGTCTCTGCGTTAGTAAAAAGTTTTCTCCGTGGTGGCATCTTCAGTCTGGGAGAAATCCATATCCTTTCGGAATTTGAGCTGTCAGACGCCCAGTCTCAGGCCAAGGTACCTGGCTACGAACATTGGCCATTTTCCATCCGAAAAGAAGCACACCCTCCCAGTGTCTTAATACCAGTTTGGAGGTAGTGTTGGTCTATTAAAAAGTAGCCAGGCTTCTAACTGCGGGCAT
Source organism: Muscicapa striata striata (assembly GCA_030060385.1). Classification (NCBI taxonomy): domain Eukaryota; kingdom Metazoa; phylum Chordata; class Aves; order Passeriformes; family Muscicapidae; genus Muscicapa; species Muscicapa striata. The sequence goes on along the minus strand of JAREIS010003253.1, from coordinate 3,501 downwards.
ATTTAGTCTGGGACAAAATATTAGGTTTGGAATTTTAGCAGGCCGAAGACCTGTTTTAGGACCATGCCCCTGCATGCAAAGAAGGGCCTATTTCTCTGTGAAATAAACATCACTTAAGCACTTTTGTAATATCCATTTAGAGGAGGCTTTTGGCACTCCATGAACAGCCAGGGTTCTCAGTGGTGGCATTTTTAGTCTGGGAGAAATCCTGATTGCTTCGGAATTTGAGCTGTCAGACGCCCAGTCTCAGGCCAAGGGCCCTGGATATGAACATTGGCAATTTTCCCTCTGTAAAAAAACACACTCTCCCAGTTTCTTAATACCAGTTTGGAGGAAGATACAGTCTCTCCAAAAGCAGCCAGGGTTCTCAGTGTTGGCATTTTTACTCTGGGAGAAATCCTGATTCATTCGGAATTGGAGGTTCCAGACGCCCAGTCTCAGGTCAAGGCCGCTGGATATGAACATTTGCAATTTTCCCTCTGTAAAAAACCACACCCTCCCAGTTTCTTAATACCATTTAGGAGGAAGCTACAGTCTCTCCAAAAGTAGCCTGGATTCTAAGTGGTGGCATCTTTAGTGTGGGAGAAATCCTGATCCCTTTAGAATTTGAGCTGTCAGGCGCCCAGTCTCAGGCTAATTACCCTGGATATGAACATTGGTCATTTTCCCGCTTAAAAGACTACAATCTCCCTGTTTATTAATAGCAGTCTTGAGGAAGACATTGTCTCTCCAAAAGTAGCCAGGCTTCTAACTGCTGGCATCTTTAGTCTTCAAGAAAACATTAGGTTTGGAATTTTAGCAAGCCGAAGCCCAGTCTCAGGACCATGCCCCTGCATGCAAAGAAGGGTCTATTTCTCTGTGAAATAAAGATCACTTCACCACTTTTGTAATATCCATTTAGAGGAGGCTTTTGGCACTCCATGAAGAGCCAGGGTTCTCAGTGGTGGCATTCTTAGTCTGAGAGAAATCCTCATTGGTTTGGAATTTGAGGTTTCAGAGGCCCAGTCTCAGGCCAAGGGCCCTGGATATGAACATTGGCAAATTTCCCTCTGTAAAAAGCCACACCCTCCATGTTTCTTAATACCATTTAGGAGGAAGATACAGTCTCTCCAAAAGTAGCCGGGGTTCTAACTGTTGGAATTTTTAGTCTAGGAGAAATCCTGATCCCTTCAGAATTTGAGCTGTCAGACGCCCAGTCTCAGGCTAATTACCCTGGCTACGAATATTGGCAATTTTCTCTCTGAAAAAAACCACACCCTCCCAGTTTCTTAATAGCAGTTTTGAGGAAGACCTTGTCTCTCTAAAAGTAGCCAGGATTCTCAGCGGTGGCATCTTTAGTCTGGGAGAATTCCTGATCCTTTAGGAATTTGAGCTGTCAGATGCCCAGTCTCACGTCCATTGCCGTGGACACGAATATAGGTCATTTTTGCTCTGAAAAAAACCACACCCTCCCAGTTTCTTAATACCAGTTTGGAGGAAGACATTTTTTCTGTAATAGTAGCCAAGGTTCAAAGGGTTGGCATCTTTAGTCTGGGAGAAATCCTGATCCTTTAGGAATTTGAGCTGTCAGACGCCCAGTCTCAAGCCAATTGCCCTGGCTACGAACATGGGCCATTTTCTCTCTGAAAAAAACCACACCCTCCAGTTTCTTAATACCAGTTTGGAGGTAATGTTGGTCTCTCCAAAAGTAGCCAGGCTTCTAACTGATGGCATCTTTCATCTGGGAGAAAACATTAGGTTTGGAATTTTAGGAGGCCGAAGCCCAGTCTCAGGACCATGCCCCTGCATGCAAAGAAGGGCCTATTTCTCTGTGAAATAAAGATCACTTCACCACTTTTATAATATCCATTTAGAGGAGGCTTTTGGCACTCCATGAACAGCCAGGGTTTTAATTGGTGGCATTTTTAGTCTGGGAGAAATCCTGATCCTTTCGGAATTTGAGATCTCAGACACCCAGTCTCAGGCCAAGGTCCCTGGATAAGAACATTGGCCATTTATGCCTCTGAATAAAACCACACCCTCCCACTTTCTTAATACCAGTTTGGAGGTAATGTTGGTATCTCCAAAAGTAGCCAGGGTTCTTTGTGGTGCCGTCTTTAGTCTGGGAGAAATCGTGATCCTTTTGGAATTTTAGCTGTCAGACGCCCAGTCTCAGGCCCATTGCCCTGGATACGAACGTAGGCCATTGTTGCTCAGAAAAAAACCACACCCTCCCAGTTTCTTAATACCAGTTTGAAGGAATATATTTTATCTGCAAGAGTAGCCAAGGTTCTAAGGAGTGGCATCTTTAGTCTGGGAGCAATCCTGATTCTTTCGGAATCTTATCCGTCAGACGCCCAGTCTCAGGCCAAATGCCCTGGCTACGAACATGGGCCATTTTCCCTCTGCAAAAAATCACACCCTCCCAGTTTCTTAATACCAGTTTGGAGGTAGTGTTGGTCTCTCCAAAAGTAGCCAGGCTTCTAAATGCTGGCATCTTTAGTCTGGCAGAAAACATTAGGTTTGGAATTTTAGCAGGCTGAAGCCTAGTCTCAGGACCATGCCCCTGCATGCAAAGAGGGGCCTATTTCACTGTGAAATCGAGATCACTTCACCACTTTTGTAATATCCATTTAGAGGAGGCTTTTGGCACTCCATGAACAACCAGGGTTCTCAGTGGTGGCATGTTTAGTCTGGGAGAAATCCTGATTGCTTCGGAATTTGCGGTTTCAGACGCTCCGTCTCAGGCCAAGGGCCCTGGATAAGAACATTGGCCATTTACCCTCAATAAAGAACCACACCCTCCCAGCTTCTTAATACCATTTAGGAGGAAGAAACAGTCTCTCCAAAAGTAGCCAGGGTTCTAACTGATGGCATCTTTAGTGTGGGAAAAAATATTAGTTTTGGAATTTTAGCAGGCCGAAGCCCACCCTCAGGACCATGCCCCTGCATGCAAAGAAGGGCCTATTTCTCTCTGAAATAAAGATCACTTCACCGCTTTTGTAATGTGCATTTAGAGGAGGCTTTTGGCACACCATGAACATCCAGGGTTCTAATTGGTGGCATCTTTAGTCTGGGAGAAATCCTGATTGCTTCGGAATTTGAGGTTTCAGACGCCCAGTCTCAGGCCAATTACCCTGGATATGATCATTAGCAATTTTCCCTCTGAAAAACCACACCCTCCCAGTTTCTTAATACTATTTAGGAGAAAGACACAGTCTCTGCATTAGTAAAAAGTTTTCTCCGTGGTGGCATCTTCAGTCTGGGAGAAATCCATATCCTTTCGGAATTTGAGCTGTCAGACGCCCAGTCTCAGGCCAAGGTACCTGGCTACGAACATTGGCCATTTTCCATCCGAAAAGAAGCACACCCTCCCAGTGTCTTAATACCAGTTTGGAGGTAGTGTTAGTCTATTCAAAAGTAGCCAGGCTTCTAACTGCGGGCATATTTAGTCTGGGACAAAATATTAGGTTTGGAATTTTAGCAGGCCGAAGCCCTGTTTTAGGGCCATGCCCCTGCATG